>JAPDSC010110773.1:0-28314 GCA_026290005.1 Latrodectus geometricus | reverse complement strand
TTAAAACCTGGAAGAGACATCCGTACTTTTAGTATTTTCTGACCATGCAGAAAGTACATTTTTGGCTATATTTTTTAGTTTAAATATGTCACAACAACATACTAAGCACAGAAATGAGATTTCAAATGTTTTATTTAAAGTTTAGAATATTATAAAACAATAACACGTTAATAGTTTCGGAGCATGAGACAACACCTTTATAAAAAAATATTTTTCTCAATAAAATGTTTTTATAATAAATAAAATACCTTGATTAGTTAAAGGTGTATTTCATATAGTTAATAGACCTATCAAAGTATTTATATATTGGATTTTTGTTAAATGAATAACAGTTTGTGTACATGAAAATTTTGAAAAATTCAATGCACAATGTGAATATATCCAAAATAATTCGTCTAATTTTTCAAATTTTCAACTTTTTATAATGAAAATGATAACCGAATTTGAAAAAAAGTGCGTTTTGTAGAGTTGAAAAAGAAAGATAATTGTAAAACGAGAAAAGCAAATCTCTAATCATTTTTATCTTCTTCCTTTTCACAATCGAATATAATTAATAATAAGATCTTCAAAACAAGAGAAAGCAGGCAATAAGAAATGTTCTTGTTTACTCAGCTGCCATAGGAAAATTTTATGAGAAGGGTTTCATTCTTCAAACAAATGAATCTTTCTTTTTAATAGATCGCCTATAAAATAGTATTTCTTTTTGTAAAATAATCATTTCTTTAGTGCTCCTATAGGGGAATGGTAGAGAAATTTCAGAGATCCATGTAATTATTATCTAGATATAAAAATATAGGTTTTTTGCGGAGGAAGAATGAGAAAAATAAAATCAATAGTCAATGCCAAATGCCTTGTTATTGCACTTTTGATTTTTTTAGTTACATTAGAATTTATAGTGATCGTGACGAATCAAAATGAAAAAAATTCTGATGAATATATTGATGTGACTAATTCCACAGGCTTTCATTCAGAGCACTTATCGCGACGCTTATATTTCCACATTTGTCGAAAAAATAAAACAAACGCTTATGGTATTAGATACTTTTGGAGAGAATATCTAGGTAAATTAGCACCAAAGATTATTGGAATACAACTATCAGAGAATGAATTCAAACGAGTATGTAAGCATTCAAAGATATCATCTAAGACACCCTAGTGCATGTATGACCTTCTCAAAGCGGGAAGACTTCTCTTGTGAGAACAATGGTGGCTTCTAATATTTATGATTATGCCTTTAAATCAGTTAAATGGTGTTATTCTGTTTTCCAACCATGGAAGAGAAAAATATCGAATTCGTTCAAGGTTTGTCTGAAACTTATGAAAGTGGAACATTACTAATACTTGATGATATGATGAATTTTTTAACAGAACGAATAGCCCAACTATTTACAGTTGACTCTCATCATCGAAATATTTCGGTTATTATGATACTTCAAAATCTTTATCCGAGAAGCAAATTTATGCTGGATATTAGTTTGAATTCACAATATATAGTATTATTTAAAAATAGTAGAGACGTAAGCCAAATTAGCTGCTTTGCCAGACAAATGTACGGAAGCAAGGTTGGTTTCTTCATGGATGCTTATAAAAAAGCAACCTCAAGAAAATATGGCTATTTACTAATCGACCTCCATCCTCAGACGGCTGAAGAGCATCGCTTGCGAGAGAGTCTTGTTTCCTGATTCCGATGGATTCTATTGGATTTATTTACCGATAAAATGAAGAACATAAGGAAACATTATCACTTACTTAAATTAATGCTTTCAGCTTCACCTGCGCAGAAAAGAGCAATAATACGAACCGCACATAGAATATTGTTTGTGCGAAATTTGCTTAAATATATTAAAAGGTAATTTATCTGTGAATGTAAATAAATTACGTAAATATAAAACAGCCATACGAAAGACAGTTAACAAAAAAACACCCCTTGAAAAGAGAAGGAGGGAATTAATTAATCAAGTAGGAGGATTTCTGCCAGTTATTTTACCTGCTGTTCTATCTGCACTTGCAGGACTTGCAGGGAGGGCAATAGGAAAACGAATTTAGTGCTTAATAACCATGGCTCAAAGAATGGCTCTCATTCCCGAAGGTATAGCAACATCATATCTTCTGAAATCATCTAATATGAGATTGCAAAATATTGAGAATCAAATAGCGAATATTCTTCAAAAGTCGGACTATCCAGATGATGCAAAAGCAAAACTTTTAAGTCAACTGCTTTTAAAATACCAGCATGTTATAAACAAACCTAAGGTACCACTACCCGTTACTATTACAGAATCCAATGGAAGTGCAGAAGCAGTTAGTGGTAAAATGCAAGAATTACATAAAAGTAATATGGCTGATGATCCTATATTGCGTGATATTATTCTTTCGGTTCCAGCGAACTTCCAAAAATTTATTTCTCCCATAGTTGAGAAATTGGGCACGCGAAGCTATTCTTGGAATGAATTCGGTGAATTGATGAAAGATAATGAACCCCTCAAAAACACGAATGTTGTCGACATATTTTCATACTTGATGAGAAATGCGAAAAAAATCTATGAACCACATGGTTTTTCTACTTTTTGGAAGGGCATAAAAGAAATAAAAATCCCGGCACGGTAATCAGAAGTTAATTCAAAATCTAGATTTCAACTCAAATGAAGACGTTGCCCAAAATGAAATAAATGTAGAATATTTAGAACAGGATGTTGCTCATTGGAGAAAGAAGAAAAAACGAAACACCAAAAGAACATGGAAAGAGTATTAGAATCGGCACACTATGATTTCGCGAATCCCGCGTCATTTGGAGGAGTGCGGAATCTTTCAAGAGTGACAAATTTACCATATAAAAAAGGTAAAAACTGGCTAATGAGTCAAGACACCTATTCTTTACATAAACCCATTCGATATAAATTTTCTCGAAGACCAACACTTTCATATGGTATAAATGATTTATGGCAATGCGATCTGGTGGATTTGCGACATTTATCAAAGTATAACAATGGTTTTAAATATTTACTTACAACTATTGACGTATTTTCGAAGTATGCGTACGTTATTACTCTTAAAAGCAAAACTTCTGTTGCTGTAAAATATGCTTTTTGAAACTTTGTTATGCCGGGTTAAGCCTAGAAACATACAAAGCGATTTAGGGAAAGAATTTTATAATTTCCAAGTACAATCGTTATTTAAGAAATATAACATAAACCATTATTCTGCTGGAGGTGATCATAAGGCTAGCGTTGTAGAGAGATTTAACAGAACACTTAAGAATAAAATGTTTAGAGTTTTCACATACAGAAAATCTTATAAATACGATGATGTGTTACAGTCCTTGGTAAAGTCTTACAATGAAAGCAAACATCGCAGTATAGGTATTGCCCCGTCAAAAGTTACCCGAGATTTAGAATCACATATTTTTCAAAAACTTTATGGCTATACTTCGAAGAACTCTAAAGTTACTTTCAGCAAGGGAGATTTAGTAAGAATATCGAAGGCAAATAGACCTTTTCGTCGAGGATATTTACCCGGTTGGACGAAGGAAGCATTCATTGTATCTAAAGTACATCCTTCTAATCCAACAACATTTGAAATTCAAGATCTTGGATCAGAAACTATAAAAGGAAGATTTTATGCGGAGGAACTTCAAAAAATTTATAAACGTTCTAGTGATTACTGGAACATAGAAAAAGTATTAAAAACGAAAGGTAGCGGTAAGAAAAAAGAGTATTTTGTAAAGTGGACAGGCTTTGATAATAGGTTTAATAGTTGGGTAAAGGCATCATGGATGATACGATCTCCGATTTTTACGTAACGCTTCCTTCTAATTCAAGCATGGATTATTTCCCAAAAAATACACAAGCATCATATAGAACAAAATTAGCTTGTCCTATAATGTTAACAGGCACGTGGGAAGTTGGTTTATCCGAGATTTTTGTACCCAGAACCTGGTTTAACATTGGGAATCATAACAATAAATACTCTCTAACTTATGAAGAAACAAAACTCATTGAAAAAGATTTTCTTGAATATGATATCAGGGTTAAAATTGATCAAGGAATTGCGGATGAAAATTTAATTAATAAGATTAATCAGAGTATTGAAGAAAAATGTGGGCATTTTGTTTCCTTTGAATTAAGTCACAAAAATATTAATGTATATCTTGCTCCAAATTATGAATTGCATTTGAAATCAAATGATACACCGAGATTATTAACCATGATCAACTTACCTAGAGAAGATAGAATCATAAAATCATCTGAGAGTTTTGTTTTTAGAAAACCTTCAAAAACAAACAAAGATAATTTTCTGAAAATTATTGGCAGAAATCAAAAGAGACACTTTATAATTCGAGTTACCAGGTTTAACCATAAATATACAGATATGAATAATTTGCATCTTGAACTCTTTCAGCATATAAATCACAATCTAATGCAAACGGGAATCGGTGGAGCTGCAGATTTTATATTTGATTTTAAAGAAAATAAAGTTGAAATTACTGTTCAAAAGAATGTTGAACTGGAATTTAGGTTACTGTATGCCCCTATTTTTATGAGAATGTTTAGCTTGACAAAAGATATTATTTTGACAGGTAAAACTTTACATGTTTTACAAAAAACTGATAGACCTCCATTGAATGAATATTTCAATGTAATTATTACAGATAAATTTATTTCCCCGCAAAAAGTGAAAAAAACAGAAAATTTGGAATTAAAAGTTGGTTTTTATAAAAATTCAAATCAGTTATTTGAATCTTTTAAGCATCTTACATTTAGTCTTTTGGCAAATAATAAAGTGAAACTTCACATACCTGATACATAAGTTGTAAGTTTCCAGGAAGGACTGAGAGATGTTTTAGGCTTCAAAAATTCAACATTGCATGGGGGAACCCATATATCAGATTATCAATTGGAATTAGACGGGGGAATCACAGAAATTTATGTCTACAGTAATATTATAGAGTCTCATTTTGTGGGGTATACTATTGCTCCTTTGCTTCGTATTATTCCTGTCATGTCAACAAAGGAAGAACAAATTGTAATAAATTATCAGAGACCTTTGTATTTTCCTCTTCGCAAAAATTATATTGATTGTATAGAAATAGAATTGAAAAGTAGTTCGGGAGACGGCATAATTTTTACAAGTGGCAAATCGCTTTTAGATCTTTCTTTCCGCCGCAGGAAAGTATAAACGTATAACTTATTATAAGCTTAATCATTTGATTACAGTCTACGAAAGAGAATGCATTTAGATCAAAAAGCTTGTGAAAATTACTACTGCTCTCAAATACGGACCTGCGGTGGAGTGTATTTTCAAGGAGCTAATCATCAAAGAGGATATGGAATATTTTCAAATTTATTCTGATTTATAACTCCCATAGCTATCAAAGCAGTAAAATATTTAGGAAAACACATTCTAAGTACAGGATCAAGAGTAATGTCTGACGTAGCTTCGGGATCATCTCTAAAAGACTCTGCGAAATCTCGATTTCGTGAAACATCTAAAAAAATAAAAGATGATATAATTAATAAAATTCAGAGTGGCTCTGGTATAAAAAGAAGGAAATCCCGCAGTAAAATTCATTTCCAACGCGCTAAGCAAAGCCGGAAGAAATTTAAAAAAGTCGACATTTAATCATAATGGATTCGAGAGCATGTGCGTGTGTGAAAAGTGAACTAGATCTATTTTCTGTGTCTCCTATTCAACTTTCAATAGACGAGTCATCTTTTACAGAAATTCATCCTGTTGCATCTCTGAATGATAAAACACCTATTGAGTTTTATGTAAGTGGGAGTGGAGAACATTATCTTGATTTAGCACACACACTTCTTCATTTGCAAGTTAAAGTGAAAAGGAAAAATGGACAAGCAATTGCAGCACCTGATCAAGTGGCTCCTATAAATTATTTGCTTAATACTCTATTTTCTGAATGTTCAGTCATTCTAAATGACAAGCAGGTTTCTTCGCAAGCTCACTATGCCTATGGATGTATTTTTGATGCATTACTTTCTCCGCAAGCTGTTCAAGAATCTGTACTAACATCGGGTCTTTTCTACAAAGACACGGCTTCTAAACATGATTCAGTAGATTTAGTTAGAGATAATGCAAATTTTGGTTTTCAAATTAGATATAACATTTGTAAAGATAGCAAACTTATTGATATGATGGGTCCGTTGCATTTTGATCTGGGAAATCAGAGCAAATGCCTTATCAATTCAGTGAATCTCCGCATTAAGTTAGAAAGGAATAAAGATTCTTTTGCATTGATGTCAAACACACAAGATTTCAAAATTGTTATACAGCATGCGTCATTGTTTGTTAGGAAACTAAAAGTTGCTCCATCAATTGTAATTGCTCATGAAGTAGCTTTAAGCAAGGGGGTCATAAAAATGCCAATTCGCAGAACAGAAGTGAAGTCATTTGCACTTTCTTCGGGAATGCAGTCGATAACTATTTCTTTTATTGGACAGCTACCATCCCGACTAATAATGGGCTTAGTATCTAATGCTGCATTTTAAGGAGATTTTTCTAAGAATCCATTTAATTTTAAGCATTATGATTTATCATACCTTTGCATATTAGATGGTAATCGAATGATTCCGTCGAAACCTTTCCAACCATAATTTGATAATTCTTATAATTATAGTAGGTGTTATATGAATCTGTTTACTGATTTAGGTCGCTACCACGGTAATCAAGATATTAATATTAAATATAGTGAATATATAAAGAAGGGTATACACTGTTTGCTTAACACCAGACCTCAGTGTTGACGGAATACACACGAGTATTTTACGCAATGGTAATTTAACCATGGATATGAAATTCGCAAAGGCATTAATTGAAACAGTAGATTTAGTAGTTTATGCAGAGTATCGAAATACTATAGAGATTGACAAAAATCGAAGCATTTTCTCAGATTTTTGAAATGGATAGCTTAACTCTGTGGTGCAGACTTGCATGTATTGATGCGATTCTTCGTTCTAAATTTGGGGGGTATATGCCTCGGATAAACTCCCACAAAAATGTTATGGGTATTCTTGTTTCATAGTAAATTTAGATCCGAAAAAGAAACCGGGGAGTCACTGGATTGCCATAGCGTTTAAGAAAAGCAAGTGTTATTATTTTTGTAGCTATGGATCACTACCTAATGACAAAAATATAACAAATTTCATCATACGCAATGCTAAAACTTTTGAATGTAATCAATATCAATATCAAAGCTATTTTTCATATACATGTGGTCATTTTTGTCTTTATTTCTTACATAAATTTGTCAGACCTTAGCACCTTTGAATTCAAAAAATGTTGAGAGCAATGAAAAATTCATTAAAAGCTTTATCGCTCTGAATTTTTATTTGCATTGTTGTTGCATTACACCTTCCTCAACACAATCTTGCAGTGCATATACCTTTAAATCAAAGAAAAATGAGAACTTGCATGAATACAAATAAGGAAAAAAGTGAGATCAAACAGATATTTTCAAATAATTTGACCTTCGTTTCTGCTATAAATTAGATGATTCCAATCATAAAATGACATTTGGCTTAAAGTTTTCATTGCGAAAATAATGACATCTGAAGCAAGATATGGATTTATGTATTTAATGCGCTCTGAATTATGTAATACATATTCTGTTCACAGCTTTACTGAAACCCTTTACGAAAGTATGGTTGCGTGTATACGAGCAGCTCTAATGCATCAAATCGATACTACTGACCGAGCAGACTGTTAAATGAAAATAGCATACTTTAAAGTTCTGAATAATAACGGAATTGTGAGAGAGCTCCATGCTACATCGTCATCTCTTCATCTTCCAGAAGTTTTTCGACTATGGAATAAAACTATTAAGTTAAAATTCCTTACCTCATGCAAATGAACTTTTTTATGTTAATGCAAAATCTATCACTAAACTTCTATAATTATCATTTTAATTTTAAGTATTTAGAATACTACAAGAGCAATTTGCTTATTGATGTAACACAATGATTGTTTGCTTTGCTTATATCTATGTATTTTTATTTTGTAAAATAAATCAATAAATGTGTGAATATCATTCCATCCTTCTCTTTATTTCATGCATTAAAAGTACATGATAATTCAAACATTTTTATTTCAACATTTGGTGAGTAAATTACCAAAAGTAAAAAAATCTAAAGCTCAAAAGTTCTTCATAATTTATGATATAAGTTTTCTTTTAAAAAAACTAGAAGAAAGAGTGAATATCCATATTTATAAAAATGTTATAACACAATAAGAAAAATATCTATTAGAACTCATTTCAGAAACTACGCACACGTGCAAACAAAAAATGAATTATTCTAAAATTATATAAAGTTGTTTACAAAAATGTTTTAGCATTTTGATTTTTGAATATCACTTCACAACAAAGTGAAATTGATGGTCATTTACGGAAAAAAGAGAATACATATAATAAACATAGATGCACGTGCGCAGTAAATATTCTTTTATCTCAAAAAAGTTTAAGAGTGAGAAACTTGAAGAAACAACAACCCAGTTATTTTGCCTTCGAATCTAACAGATCAAGGATATGTCAATGACGGAATGATTATGCATCTGGGGATTTCCTTTATTAGTATGGGCATCACCTTTTAAAATTAATTGCCTACACAATTCGTAAAAAAACAATTCAGGGTTACATATATTCTCAGAGTATAAATATTACTGATCTTTCTTGAAAGAACATAATACCTGAAGATGGAAGACAAGAATGCTTCTGCTGGTGAGTTATTTTATTTTCTTACTTCTCTTTTAAAGCGCTAAGAGTTAATTTATTAGTAATTCTAAGCTCTTCAATTCTTAATGTAGATTTATCTGATACAGAATCAGATGGAGAGCAACTGTTCTCTCCTCCTCCTAAAAAAGGTATAATTTTCGGTTCGTAAAATTTTTATTAAATTAAATTCTTGAACGATAGGGAAAAAAATTTTTTTTTTACTTTTTAATAAATAAAAAGAAAAATGCGAAAGAAAATATCGACACCAAGAAAAACGAATACGACTTTTCAGATCCTTCTGAGGAGAGGAGATTAATTCCCCCGAAAAGCGACTATCTAGGTAAGGGGGTGACCATCAGCATTAAGGAGTACCGAAAATGTAATTATATATCCCTGATGAAGACCGTTAAAGACGAAACGAAAAATCGATTCAACCTGAATCTAGACATGCTTCCCGCACTTCGGAAGGCGATTACTGTATCGTACGAGCATGTAAAAAAAAAACTGACTTTGTTTACTGCACTTCAGAAGATCATGAATGTTTCCACGAACAAAAAAAACTAACTTTCACCTTTGCACCTTCTTGATGTAAAAAAAAAAAAAAAAAAAAAAAAAAAAACTAAGCAACGTTCCATCTCTCTTTGATAATGTCGTTTCATAGACGTGCTTCAAGCTTTCGCGGCTACATATTAGCATATCGACATTTGGCAATCCACTCTGATCCCTATACTTTATATGAGGAAATAAAAAATGATATTTTTCAGTTGCTATTAGAGCAGAACATGTCCTTTCGCCTCTTAATTTGTCTCACTGTAGAGTTCATAAAAGAGACATATCCAGAGCAGTTAATTCAAACTGCTTATTTTTGTTCAGTTAAGTTAGTTTTTTTTGTTTGCTAAACAAATAATATCTCCTAATCAAATAAAAAAAAATTAAAAACTGTTTTAATAGAATATTTAATTCTATAGAAACATTCATCAAAAATGGTAGTGGGTGGAATATCAATTTCTTAGACGTGCATATTGGATCTTATAGGGAAGCTCGAGGGGGTTGCTCTAATATTAAAATTCCCCCTTTCTTAAAGAGGAAAAGATGCTTATTAAATATTAAATGCACTGACAATCAGTGTTTCATGTACAGTGGCTTAGCGCATCTTTTTCCCACAACTCGAAATTCAATTGCCATTAGTAGTTACAAAAATAAATTGAAATATTTAAAAATCAAAAATATAAGTTTTCCTATGAAAATATCTGAAAAAAAATATTTTAAAAAAGTAAATAATTTAAAGATAAATATTTTTACTTACGACAAGGAAGTTTTTCCCCTATATATCAGTAATCGAAAGTCATGCACAGAAATAAACCTATTATTATGTAAGGGACATTACTTCTTAATAAAAAATTTAAATCGCTTCTTAAACACAAAAAGAGGCATTCATCATTTCTGCAATCGATGTTTAATAGGATTTCAACGGAAAAAAAGTCTCTCAGACCATAAAAAATTATGTGCTTTAAATCCACCTCAAAAACTATCCTCCCCAAAGAAAAAAGTTTAAAATTTAGCAGCATACAAAAAATGCTTTACCATCAGTTTATCATTTTTGCGGACTTCGAATGTATAACAAAAAATATAGCAACAGTTTTACAAAAAATATCTAAAAGTTTTTCCGCTGACATTGAGCGTCATGAGCCGATCTGTTTTTTCATTATCGCGATAAATATAAAAAAGGAAATTATATTTCATAAATTTTATTGCAGTGCCCTGTGCAGGTTTTTCTAAATGTAATAATAAAATTAAGTAAAAATTTACTTAAAAAATTATCAATAAATCAACCAATGATCAATGAGAGTATATCAAAACAAAACCCAACTAAGTGTCATATATGTAAAAAGAAATTCGTCTTAGGTGATAAAATTGTGAGAGATCATTGTCATGTTTTAGGTATATTTCGAGGATTCTGCCATACATTTTGTAATTTGAATTTAAGGAAAAGTAATTTTATCCCTGTTATAATACATAACTTTAAAGACTATGATTCGCATTTACTGTTGAAACATATGTCTTCAGAATTCGCTCAGCGAATTAATATTATTCCAACAAATACTCAAAAATTTACAAGTTTTACCCTCGATAATTATATTAAGTTTAATGACTCATATGCATTTCTTGATTCCTCCCTATCTTCTCTCGTCGAAATTTTAAAAGCCTCAAATCATCGATTTGACATTTTTGATTCGTTTTTCAAAAACGAAACACGAAGAGAATTGTTGAAACAAAAGGGCTATTTTCCTTATAACTATTTTCTTCAAAGGACATTTTAAAAAGAAAGAATTTTCCTCCCCATGAAGCTTTTTTCAACATTTTAACTAATACTAATACCGAGAATTTGATTGTAAAAATTTTAAGATTATTTAAAATTATATCAAAATGTGGATACAATCCTTTTTGCTGAAATATTTCAGTCTTTTAGACAAACAAGCATGAAGTATTATAATTTAGATCCTGTGCATTTTCTCACAATAGCTGATTTGACATGGCATGCTGGACTAAAATTCACCTGTCAGGAATTGCAATTATTATCAAATGTAGAGGACTATGTTCTTCTCGAATCACAAATGAGAGGTGGAATGTGTTTCCTCTCTCAAAGATATGCTCGAGCAAACAATCCATATCTTTCTTGCTATAATCCAAACGAACCCTTAAATTATATCGTTAGTTTAGATGTTAACAACCTTTAGGGCCATTGCATGTCTCAATATTTGCCTACCGGTGATTTTCGATGGCTTTCAGCAGAAGAAATATCAAACTTTAATATAAGTGAAATTAGTCGAGATTCGCCAGTACGTTACTTATTAGAAGTGGATTTGTTGTATAGCAAATCAGCTCAAGATTTTCATGATTTCCCACTTGCGCCTGAACACTTTGCTATCAATATTGAAATGCTGTCCGATTATCAAAAATATCTATTAACAAATAAAAATATCTCTTTTACGCAGAGTAAAAAATTAACACTCAATTTTTATGAGAAAAAGCATTATTTTTTACTCTACAGACACTTAAAGTATTACCTAAAGCATGGGATAATATAAAAAAATATATACCGAGTCTTGGCCTTTTCCCAATCGGATTGGTTACGTGGTTATATTAATTTCAATAATAGAAAGCGTAGCAAAGCAAAAAGTGAATTTGAAAAATCTTTTTTCAAAAAACTAAACAATGCATTTTTTGGAAAGACTTGTCAGAATGTTCGGAAAAGAATAAACTTAAAAGCTGCACTTACACCTGTTGAATGTCGTAAGCAATTATCAAGCCCCCTTCTTGAATATTTCGAAAGCATAAATGAAAATTTTGCAATCTTCAAAATGAAAAGAACGAATCTAATTCTTGATAAGCCGATTTACGTCGGTTTTTGTGTTTTAGAATTGGCAAAACTTCACATGTATATTTTATACTATTCAAAATTTAAAAAGTATTATGGAAAAAACTGTAAACTATTATACACAAATACGGATTCTTTGTACATGCAGATATTTACAAATGATGTTTACAGCGATTTTCAAAATCAATTTGCAAAAATCATGGATCCCAGTAATTATCCAACTACAAGCATTTTTTTTAATTTAGAAAACCAAAGCAAACTAGGTTATCTGAAAGATGAAACAAAGTCTAAGCCAATGTTAGAATTTATTGGTTTAAGACCTAAAATGTATAGTTATAAATGCGAAAATCAAGAAACAAAAAAAGCGAAAGGAGTAAATCAAAGTTGCTTAAGAAAAATAACACACGAAGATTATCGAAACGCTCTATTCAATGAAAAGTTTGCTTCGTCATAAGCAATTTTCAATACAATCTAAAGCTCGCGTATTATCTACAACTGTATCAAATAAAATTTCTTTATCACCATTTTATGACAAAATTTACTTAAATGAGGATGGTATAACAGGAAAATGTTTCGGTCATTATTCGTTGCTAAAATAACAGCATCTTTTCCTTTTTATATATGCCATGTATCTAAAATGTTTAAACAAAATAATTCAATTATATAAAATTTGGAATCAATAATTAATACTTATAAAAAGAGAGAGAAAACCATTTCTTAGTTTTTCTTTTGTGATTTATCACGATTTTGTTTTCATTTGACTTTGTGTATTAATTTTGTAAATTTGATTTAAACGACTTGGATTGTATATTTCATTAAACTGACTTTTTCTGGATTGAGTTGTGTGTGTAACTGATTAGACTGAGTTTTTTCATAGTTTTTCCTCAGTCGTTTACTTAATTGCAAATTAGTTTTTAGGAAAACATTTTCTATGAAGGTGCTGAAAAAAAAAGCTTATTATAATGTAACCTTATTTAATATTTTATAAGTATTTTGTATATAACAAGAAATTTTCATAGTTATTATATTAGGTTGGGGAAAAAGAAATCCATTATTTTTACGTGAACTTTATGTAACTTCTTTTGGATTCACTTTGTAAAAAGGTTTAAAACAGTTTTCATGTAGATTTTTAGGTCTTGCGCGTTACGACTGCTGACATGCGGTTAACTTCGATCATTTTTGATATTTTATAGACATTTTTGACGATGCTGTATCCACATGCGAGGTGCATCTCTAACATCAAAAATACCCGAACGGAATTGACGAAACAAAAATTGTACGTAACTGGTTGTTACAATCTTATATAGGACGATAAACACCTTTCACAATTTTAGCCACCCGGCTATCTTTTTCGCCGTTGCAAGAGAAAAACAAAAATGTATCCATTTTTCTGTTTGTTGTCTTCCTTTTTTAAAACCTTGTACTCGTAACTGAATTAATCAAACAAAAAAACCGCAAGAGGATATTTTAGTGTCAAATGTCACCTTTCCAACGAGCATAAATCTGAAATTGTTTGATAGATAGCTCACGAGATATCGATCACTACAGACGTCTACCGAAAAAATAATGGATTACTTTTTCCCCAACCTAATTTTTTTTTAGAAAAATGTAAAATATTTTAGTAGTTTTGTAAACTTGTGCTTGTATTTGCTTTAAATACAATAAAAAATTTTGATTTGCATGTGACTCTTTGTTTTTCCTATATGATAACTTTAATTTAACACAGAGGAGTAAGACTTAATTCATTTATTTACAATGTCATAAGATTTCATGACAATGTAAATAATGAATTAGGTAATAACCGCTGTATTTAAAAAAAAAAAAAACGCATGGGACGTCTTGCCACCTCCTCTGGGTCCCATATGGAAGCGCAAGACATTTTTAACTTGAAAACTGAACTTGAAACAAAATGAAAAAAGTTTATTTGATCATTCATAGGCGGAAGAAAGAAAGTATGTTGTTTTATGTATACTGATTCAATACTTTCTTTCTTTCGACTTTGAATGTCAATTTTGGCAACAATCCTCATCTGTAAGTTCTAAGGTAATTATTTTATATTCACTTATTTATTTCATGTATCAGAAAATCCTGAAAGTTTTGTTCTGTAGAATATTTCAACTCTACAAAACACACTTTTTATCTGTATGCCATCTCACGTATACTACTAACAGGTGCAGATTTTTTAAAATATTATGCTCTTAATTATATGATCTACCTAAAATATTCTTGTATAAAAAACAGCTTACTAACATAGTAAACAAAGGAGAAACTGTTAGAGACGAATGAGGTAAAAATATCTCTTAATACAGGAAATAATAAATTTCATAAAATTGACAAACAATATAAGGAAATATTATGCCCATATCCTAGTAGCCCTAAACCTAATCATAATACATTAAACCATATCCCAACTAACGGACAACCTGTATTTGCTCGACCTACGAGCTAAAACTCAGAGCAATTGGCGACAGCCAAAAAACACTTGTCAATATATGATGGAGCAAGAGAAATTTGCTGACGAAGCAAATCGAGTTTGGTGAGTCCCTTACATATGGTGAGGGAGCCAAATGGAGAATTTAGGACTACAGACAAGAGAGCTCTATTTCAGAAAAACGAGCTAAGTGCGCAGAAGTCAGCCCGTTTTTCTCAGAGAATTTAATTTTTATAATAAAATGGACACATCGAACAGCTTTAAAAGTGATTTTTATGCCGTTTGTCATCAACAGTTTGTGTACAAATGGAATATTTTGTCAGATATGGTTGTATATTGATATTGAATTTTGTTGCGAACCTACGCGTTCCTTCTCACGTAACACTTATGAAAACAAGATCGTTTCTGTTGGATATTTTAAAAAATTTATCGAAAATCCATTCCATAAGAAATATTAAGAGGGGCATTTTAAACTCAATAAACATTAAACGTTTGGTAGAATATCATTTGTTTTTCTGAAAAAGTGTACACTTATATTCAAGGGAACTCTATTTCAGAAAAACGGTCTAAGTGCATTAGAAAGCAACCCGTTTTTCTAGGAGAATTTAATTGTAATAATAAAATTGACAACTGCAATAGCTTTAAAAGTGATTTTTATGCTGTTTGTCTTCAACGGTTTGTGTACAAATAGTCAGATATGGTCATTTGTTTTATTGAAATTTTGTTGCGAATCTGAGCGTTCCATCTCGCGTAACACTTATGAAAGAAAACAAGGATATTTTTTTAGAAAATTTTAAAAATTTTATCAAAAATCCAATCCCTAAGAAACATCGAGGGGTGAATTTTATACTCAATAATCATTAAAAGTTTGGTAGAATATCATTCGGTTGTCAATTAAGTGCAGTTTTATTTCAGGCTAAACATACAGAGTGCATTTGAAGTGGGATGCATGCGTGAAATTGAAGAACCAGCTGTGGCAAAACTATTTTAACTAGGCAGATAAAAATTTGTTTCTTGACTTTGTAGATAAGACAAATAATTAAAAAAAGGCAAAACCTCTGTTTCTCATGACTATAAATTAGATAAAATGCATCCAGTCTCATGTAAATTTTCCTGTTCCTTCTTACATAACTCATGAAAACATAGTTTTTGGAAATTTTAAAAGTTTTATCAAAAATTTATTCCAAAAGAAATATTGAGAGGTGCATTTTACACTCAATAAACTTTAAAAGTTTGGTAGAATAATATTTGTCTTTCTGAAAAAGTCTATTTCAGAAATACGGGCTAAATGATTCGGAAGTCAGTCCGTTTTTCTAGGAGAATTTAATTTTTATAATAAAATGGACACCTGCTATAGCTTTCAAAGTGATTGTTATGCTGTTTGCCATCAACAGTTTGTGTACAAATGGAATATTTTGTCAGGTATGGTCATGTATTGATATTGAATTTTGTTGCTAACCTACGCGTTCTTTTTCACGTAACACTTTAAAAACAAGGACGTTTTTTTTTGGAAATTTAAAAATTTTATCCAAAATGCAATCAATGAGAAACATCGAGGAGTGCATTTTATACTCAATAAACATTAAAAGTTTGGTAGAATATCATTCGGTTGTCAATTAAGTGCACACTTTTATTTCAGGCTAAACATACAGAATGCATTTGTAGTGGGATGCATGAGTGAAATTGAAGAGTCAGCTGTGGCAAAACTATTTTAACTAGGCAGATAAAATTTTATTTTTTGACATCAAAGATACGGTGAATAATAAAAATTCCCAAAACATGCATTTCCCATGACTGAATATTAGATAAAATGTATTAAATCTCATGTAAATCTTTTTTATTCTTACGTAACTCATGAAAACATAGACCTTTTTTGGAAATTTTAAAAATTATATCAAAAATCCAATCCATAAGAAACATTCCGGAGTGCATTTTATACTGAATAAATATTATAAGTTTGGTAGAATATCATTTGCTTTTCTGAAAAATTGTACACTTCTTCAGAATCTTGATGTTTCAAATAGCACCGGTAATTATTCAAAATCCATTTAAAACAATTAATGCATCGTTTTTCACCATACTTATGATTTTTTTTTTCTATTAAAATTATTAATTATTCGTTTACATTTGATACATTTATACAAACAGTTACAAATTATGTCTTTAATCATTTTATGAGAATTATAGCGTTCTTTACCTTTAAACGATCGATCACATTTCTTACATATTTTTTCTTCTCAATCACAATATTTACTATTTTTTGTGAAACAGCTATCACATTTCAAAGGACATCTATGCTGATTACTGCTATTATAAATTATTTTACAATAATCACAGTAATTTTCTCTACTCAAAAATCCTTTAATAGAAGTAATTATATCAAAATAATTTCTATTCTTATATATTTAAATGCATGTAGGTTTTTAAGAACCGCTATGTATTCGTTCATTAAAATTCTGTCTGCAAAATATATTTATCTGAACAAAGATTTTTCAAATACTTTAACCCAGGGGTCGCCAAACTATTTTGATCATCGCCCCCTATATAATTTTTCAAAATCTCCATAGACCCCCACAAAGGTAATTTTCAGGTAATTAAAATAAAACTATATATTAGTCTAAATATTTAATAAATCAGAAACAGTAAGTAAAGTAGCTACAGATTTTTTACTTCTTAATGAGATGAGTGTGCGTGGTGTTTCTTGGCAATGTTCGCTATGTTGGGTTCAAAATTAGTCAATTTTAACCGTAAATCCCCTCGAAGCTCCACATTTAATTTATTTCTGTTTTTAATTAAAATTGAATTAACGTGACTGAAACCGGCTTCAACCATATACGAATTTGGAAACGCCAGCATAAATAGCTGAGCCATTTCGTAAAGTTTCACATATATTTGCTTTATATTTATATTAGTCCAAAATTTATGTATTGTCAAATTTTTAATAAGTGTTTTTGCTTCAAGATCGGACAATAGTTCAGCAAGCTCATCTTGTATGCTGATGTCGACGTTATCAATTTGCGCCGAAAATGGCGCAATAATCCAATCAGGGATGTCGATGTTTTCCAAATCAACAAAGCGCAGTTTAAAATCGTCACTTAATTTTTGAAGATGATTTGTATATATTTCCAAGTCTTCTTTTATTTTTAATTGTTGCAGATTTGAAAAATACTTATAATACGTAGCAATGAAGATCTAAATAAATTTAATTTTACTTGGAAGCCTAACAGTATTGTCCGAGCTTGGATAATTGTTACATCTTTTCCTTGCAGTTTTGTTTGAACGTCAATAAATTTTCCAGATAAGTCTGCTAAATAAAAAATATGGTTCTTATTGTTTTGGAGTTCATTGCTTAGAACAGGATTTATTTCGTTTAGAAATTCTGTCGTGGAGTCAAATAAATTGATGAGCCGTTGCAAGCATACACCTCTAGACAACCATCTAACCTCGGTGTGCAGAAGTAATTGGTTAAATAACTCATTGTTTTCCTCACAAACTTTGGCTAATAATCTTGATTTAAGAGGTTGAGCTTTAATTTGATTAATAGATTTAATACAAAATTGTAAAGCTTCATGTAACTCTGAACTCAGATACTTTGCAACTGAGTTGTGTCTATGCAACACACAATGAATAGTACGAATACCGGGCACTTTTTCTTTGAGGCATGTAGCAAAACCTTGGTAACGCCCTGCCATAGAAGGTGGGCCATCTGTGGCTACTGCTATTATATTTTCAAGCGGAATGTCATAGTTATTTAAATATTCTTGTAAATATCTAAAAATTGTCACTTCCTTCCCATCGGTTTCAAGATATTTAGCAAATAAAAATTCATCATTGACTTCTCCTTTAATTTTACTGAAATATCTAACATACGCCATAAGAATAGCAGAAACGCCAAAAACAGATTCATCAAGTTGTATAGAGAACTTGGAAATTTTTAGCTCCGAAACTACTGTGTTTTCTATTTCTTTGGCCATTTCGTCAATACGCTGTTTTACAGAATTTGCACTTCATGGCAAAGACTTTTAAACATTAGTAGAATCTTTTTTCATCACATTCTCAATGACGTCTTTAATTGCAGGTACTACAATTTCTTCTACGATTGTGTGGGGTTTTCCCCTCTTTGTTATATTAAGCGAAATCTTTAAGTAATTAACGAAGCAATTAATCCTCCTTCATTTTCAATTTCAGTAAACTGTTTCATAAAACTTTTTAGAGTTGGTCGACATATGAATTTTTCTTTGAGTTTGTTGAAAAATTCTAATTCTTCATTTTTTTTTATCTGAATGAAGCCTTTCAAGATGATCTTTCATTTTTGACGGTTTCATGTATTCATTTCCAAAAGTTTTTTCTCTTAAGAGACACATGGAAATAGTTTCATTTGTTGGTGAACAAATAAATCCAAATTTTAAGTAATCCAATGAATAATACCGACATTTTTTTTAGATACTGAAGTTGTCATTTTTAAATTAGGGTTCTGTAAATAAGTTAAAATTAAGTTGGTATTTTATACTAATCCACATTATTAAAGCTTACCTATTCACAAGTAACAATAATTAAAATTGATATCAAAACTAAACGAATAGTTTTATGGAAACAATTAATTATCCAATGATAGATTATAATAGTAGTAATAATAACACTACAAGCATTTAATACTGTTCACAGTTCACAAAGATAGCTAAAAATGCATATGATATTTGCGTTTGTAGCATCTAGTGTAGAATTGGACAAGCGGACATATGCATCTGACTCATATGCAAGGCTCGTATGGTTTGCGATGGAGACAAAGGGCGAACCAACGACACGGTATGTAACTGCCGTATAAAAAAGAAAACAACTATAAGAACTAAAACCACACATATAAGAAGAAATAAAACGGAGTACTGAAGATTCCCTTCGCGCTTAATGCATAGAAAGCCAACGGCAGTGTCGTCGCTCGCCAAGTCTGCGACAAAGACTCCTAAAGGTTCGCCAGCAAGAGATATGAATAAGCCTCAATTGCTCTTCTGGCTACATACTATGAGTCGTGAAATTATAAACTGGTCACAATGTCAAATTGTGACGTCACAGTTTACATACGAAAACCCACAAAGAAAAAAGGGGCAGATTGTTTTCTGATTTATTATTTTATTTTCTGTTAAGAATATAATATTAAGTCAATTATAAAAATATTTTAAATTTTTACGTTCGCAGTTAGATATGTGTGATTTTCGTATTAAGAACTGTTTTTCCTTCTAGTCCCAATAGACCCCCATTCGACCCCTTGGATCAGATAGACCCCTACTGTTGTTAAATAGACCCCTAGGGGTCTATATAGACCACTTTGGCGACCCCTGCTTTAACCTGTTCCAAGTTGCTAAAGGAATATTACAAAATTCATTAACTTCGTAGCTAAAGTCTTCAGTAAAACTCTACCCATTTTAAAATATTTTATGTGCATATTTTTAAGTTCATCATAATTCAGTTTTTGACATAATAATTCTGGATTTTGTAGAGCTAGGGCAGTTATATAATAGATCTTGCTAAACATATATTATCATCATTTTTAATTTGGCAGATACTTCTTTTATTAGTAACATCAGCATCTAAATGAACTTTTAATATTCTACTTCTGACATTTTCAGGTAATTCAATTACATTAAAATCAAACATACAATCAGTTATATCAAGTTCTTCATACTTTATTTGATTTCATAATACATCAATATATTCTTCAAAAACTTTTTTAGTTCATATAATTGTATCATGAAAAGGGGTTTATTTAATTTGGGATTATGTACAATTACATCTACTTTTCCTGTTAAATTTACAATAGCTTTTTTAAATATATTTTCTAAAATATTATGATACTGTTCTGGTAAAATCTTAGATCCTGTAGGATCTCTGTATTGTTTTCTATGAACTTTGTATATATGGACCTTTAATTTCAATAATTTCATATATAATCAGGTTTAAATAACATATTACTTCTCATTTAATTATTTTTATTTTTTACAAGTTTAAAATCTTTATTAAATTTTAAATTATATGAATCAAATAATTTTTTAATATTTTCTCTTTTCTTTGGATATTTAATAAATGTTTTCTTTTTACGATCAAAATAATCAGAAGTATCTAAATCTAATATATCTGGTTCTAATTCCTAGTTCCTTCTTAGATTTATTTTTTATTTTTAAATCTTTTATAACTGTTACAATGCCTAGTAATAATAATTAGTGCCAAGAGATGGCGCTGTGGTTTTGTTGCCACTAGCGAACATATATCCTGGTTTGGAAGCTGTAAATAGTCGTTGTATATAATAAAGATGAGCGCGAATGCGAAAAGCAAAATGGTGTATTGATTTTAGTGTGTGTTGTTCATGCATTTCTAACCCCTTAACGTTCTAACGTTATGATGGAGCGTACATTTTTTGGTGTCAGAAGTTGAGTAGGTAAAGGGTCAGGTGTTGGTAAAAGTCACGCGTGTTGATTTTGAGTAGCGTGTGATGTATTCGATGGTTTCGGTTTATGTTTAAGGATTGTGGTGAGTAGTAATTTTGTTTTCATTTGTGAAATTGTGATAGTTAATTGGTTGAATTTGAAGTGATATTTGTATTAATAATTTTTGTATTTTTATTGTTGATTTGTTCTCGGGTTGCTCTTTGTGTTAAAATGAGTAATTATTTAAACTTTGTGTTAAATTATTAATTTAAAGAATTTGAAAATTCAGATATCTATAAAAGTGATAATGAATTTGTACAAAGTGTGATTAATAATATTCTTGAGGATAAGAAAATAAAATCTGAGCGTGAAAAGTCTGAAAGTGAACGAGAAAAATCTGAAAGTTAAATTAAGCCAGAGCTAGAGAAAATAAAACTATCTCAGATTCAAGCGGAAATAGAGTTAGCTAATATTAGAAAAGAAACACCTCAAAGTGACATGTTTGAAACAGATTTTTCAAATCGAAACATAGAGAATTTAATAAAAAGTGTAAAAACATTAACTATTGCAATACCATCTAAAGCTGAGTCATTTAAAGAGCTGGCTCATTTAAAGCTGAGTCTCAAAATCGAAAAATAATGTCTTTGAATGAATGTTTAGAAACTGGCTCAAATTTAAATCCCAATATTTTTTATATTATTCTAAATTTTAGCAAAAACAAAATAGCGTTTAATGCTGACATAGAGAAAGCATTTTTAATGATAGGAAATTCTGAAAATTTCTTTGGTATTCGGATAATCCTAATCAAGATTATAGGGTCATTAGATTTAGCCTTTCGGTTGTAAAATTTCTCCTTTTATTTTGAGTGCTACTATAAAGATATCATATTAAAAATTTTGAAAAGAGCAATCCTAAGACATTTGAAATGTTAAATGAAGCGCTGTATGTGGATGATTTGTTTTTTGGTGGACGTGATGCTAGTGAGTCGTCGTCGGATGCTGTAACGATATTAAAGAGCAGTGGATTTAATTTAAGAAAATTAAGGTCTAATAGTAAAGAGTTAAAGAAACTATGGAAGGAGAAAGGATTTAGTGATAGAGAGATAGTGGGTGTTCAGCAGTTGAAGATTTTAAGTTTGAATTGGTGTCCTGAGAAAGATAAGTTGTCGTTAGAGGTTAGAGGTTGACTCGTGGGAAACATTGCGAAATAGTAAAAGATGTGTTCTGCAAACTGCAGCACGAATTTCTGATGCTATGGGCTTGATTTCACCATTTGTTGTTCGAATTAAGTTGTTGCTACAGGAAATTTGGGAAATAGGCGGTGATTGGGACGAAGAGTTACCAGATGATTTGCGAGAAAAATGGGTTAAGTGGTGTAAGGAAACTGAGAAATTATGTGATGTAATTATTCCAAGATATTGTTTGCTGGATTGTAAAAATGAACAAGTGGAGGCTCATGTGTTTTGCGACGCTTCATTAAGTGCATATGGAACAGTTGTTTATTTTAGATATTGTTATAATAGCGAAAATTATAGAGTGTCATTTATTATGTCAAAGAGTAGAGTAGCACCGTTAAAGAAAATGACAGTGTCGCCCTTGGAATTGATGGAACTCGTAATAGGTGCTAGAATGGGACATTATATTAAGAATATTTTTAAGGATAAAATTGGAAGAGTAACATTTTGTAGTGATTCTACAATTGAATTGTATTGTGTTAAGGGCTCCGCGAAGAGATGGAAACAATTTGTTAGCAATAGGGTTGTAGAGATTCAGGAAAGGTCAAGTCCGAGTGATTGGAATTATTGCCCAACGGGAGAGAACCCGGCTGATTTGTTAACAAGAGGTATTGCGGCTGAGAATTTGGTTCAAAATGAGAAATGGTGGTTAGGTCCAGTTTGGCTTAGAATGAATAAAGATAATTAGCCTAAACAGATGGTGAAAGCTTCTGCAGAGGTAGCTAGTACCGAAGTGTTGAAAGAACAAAGGCAGGATGCGGTGGGAAGGTTGTTAAATTAGAGTTTATAGAAGAACTTTGGAATAGGTTTTCAGTTTGGAGTAAATTGCAGAGGGTTGTTGCATGGTGTTTGCGATTTATCAATAACGTCAGGGGGGATAAAATGTCAACTCCGTTTTGTTTTTATAGACAACTGAATTGAAAAAGTCGCATGATTTCATAATCAAGTGAGTGCAAAGAACTAATTTTGTGAAGGAAATAGCTGATTTAGAAAAGATTGAGGTGATAAAAAGCAGCACTTTAATTTCATTAAGTCCATTTTTGGACAGTGACGGCTTGCTTAGAGTTGGCCGACGTTTGAGGAATTCCAGTTTGCCAGACACTGTGAAATTTCCTGTTATTCTACCCAAATACCATCCAGTAACACGACTATTAGTGAACTTTTATCACCTGAAGTACTTGCACGGAGGCGTGCAGTTAATAAACTCTGCTATGAAGCAAATTTATTGGACTGTAGGAGCAAAATCTGTTATTCGGAAAGAAATCAGAAACTGTGTTACATGTGCGCGATTTCGCTGTGAATTTTCAAAACAAATGATGGCAGATTTACCATCTTCTAGAGTAAATCCAGGAAGACCATTCCTAAAATGTGGTACGGTCTTTGGCGGACAATTCTTTATAAATCATCGACGTGGTAGAGGTGTGAAACCACCAAAATTGTATGTGTGCGTGTTCGTGTGTTTTTGTACTAAGGCAGTTCACTTCGAACGTGTTAGTGATTTTAGTGCCGATTTTTGTATCGCAGCACTAAAAAGATTCATAGCACGGCGAGGTAGACTGGCGCAGCTTGTCCATGTTTGGACCTTGCGCAATTAAAATTAACCAACCAACGGCCATCTGAAATCTTTAGTGATTGTGGAACTAATTATATCGGTGCAAAAAATTATTTAAAGGCTTCTTCAAAGGAAACGGTCGGTAGATATTTGACCGATGAAAGTGTGAAATCGACCATGAATGTGCCATCTGCTCCCCACTTCGGAGGCAGCCGTTAAATCTATGAAATTTCACATGAGACGTGTTATAGGATCTCAGATTCTTTCATAAGAAGAATTTTCTACAATTTTAGCAGAAATCGAAGTAGTGCTGAATTCTCGTCCTTTAGTTGCTGTTTCCAAGGACCCAAGTGATTTCTCAATCCTTACCCCGGGTCATTTTCTAATTGGTTCAGAATTATTAAGTGTTCCTGAAACTTATATAACAAGCAAGAAAATTCCCATTCGTGAGCGGTGGAAATTTAGTGACTCAGATTTCACAATCATTTTGGAAATCTTGATCTAAGGACTACCTTACGAAGTTGCAAGTGCGCAACAAATGGTAAATTTATGTGTAAACGATTTAGTGTTTGATCAAGGACGATAATTTGCCCCACTTAAGTGGAAAATGGCAAGAGCAATTGAAATTTACAAGGGTACTGATAATAGAGTAATAGCAGTGAGCTTAAAAACTGCATCAGGTGAATTAAAAAGGCCAATTCATAAACTGGTTAAACTTCCTGTAAATGACAATTGATTTACTCTTTTTAAGTTTTAATTTTTCAATTGTATAAGTAATAATTTGTGTATCATTAGTTTATATTTTGTTTTTTTTTTTGCATAATTGTGTTAATATTTTAATTAGTGATTATGGTTCTTGATGACGTGGTCATGGGGCCCCAGTGTATTACAATGCCTAGTATTAATAATTAGTGCCAAGAGATGGCGCTGTGGTTTTGTTGCCACTGGCTAACATATATCCTGGTTTGGAAACTGTAAATAGTCGTTGTATATAATAAAAGATGAGCACGAATGTGAAAAGCAAAATGGAGTATTGATTTTAGTGTGTGCTGTTCAAGCATTTCTAACCCCCTAACGTTATGATGGAGCGTACAATAACATTTTTCAATTTTTGAATATTTAATACTCAAAGCATTCTCAATATGAAAAAAAGCCATAACTTTATAGAAATAAAAAAGGGAGAATTTTTATTTCTATTTATAAGCAATTTTATAAAGAGATTTTAAAAAATTGACAACTAGAGTTATACATTTATTTAGAAAGTATTTTTATAAAGAGATTTCAAAAATTGAAATTTTAAAAAATTGATAACTAATTTATTTAGAAAGTATTTTTATAGTCTTTTGAAAAAGATAATAAGTTTTAAAAGATATCAAAATTTAATATTTAAGACTTCTCTAGAAGCTATAACAGCTGTTTGTTTATTTGATTTTTGATGTCTAGCTTTATGCCATTTTGTATAATAAACTCCATATTCTCACATCACATGTTGTGAATATTCCTCTTTGATACATTTGATTCAACGAGTCATTCTTTTCTTCACGTGCATATAAAATTCTTCAATCTTTTTTATTTTACATTCTCTATAAACAAATAATATCCATTTATAATAGTTTATCTTTTTAAATAGAATTATTTCTTGCAATTCATATAAACAAAGTTCTAATAATTAAAAATATATTAATTGTCATAAATCAAGTTGTGAATAATATTAACACATTGATTTTTAGGTAGCCCCAAACTGGAGCTACTTTTATAGGTAGCTCTCGAACTGCACCTCCTCGTGGTCAGTTTTCCATAAATCACCAATACTGTCACAGCTCCAGTAGAAACTATCGTCTATCTTCATTCTCAGTTACACCATGTTCTCACCCAGCGGTGATCTCCTATCGGCCCTCGTCAGGATTCTCTCCACATCTACAAGCAACTCAAGGCGTCTGGAACTACTAGTGTCTCGAGATAGAGCCCTCATAGCCCGGCTCCAGATGGTAATTCCGACGCTTCCGCATTGTGTAACAGATTTTGGCTGAGATTCAACGGGTTGGTGATGTGAATCATGCGATAAATTTATTTGTTTAGCAAGTGTATTTTGATTACATATTCTATTTGCCTTTCAAAAGAAGTAGCACTTAGTATAATCAAATTTTCAAAAAGTATTTGTTGATTAATTCATCGTGATTTTGTAAATATAAATTCTATGTATTGTTAGAACAGTAGATTTTTTATTTTTAGATGTACGAATAAAATGTATAAAGTAATGAATTTTTAATTACTGATTATATATATATTGGATAAATTCGTGATTTACTATTGTTTATAAATAACTAAGCTACTTTGTTTATTAAACAAATTTTATGTATAATATTAATACCTCTTTTGACAGTCATATTCAAAGTAGTTGTCAAGGAAAGAATTTTATGTTTTGAAATATATTATATAGCATGATATTTTGATTTATAGGAAAGAAGATAACTTATCGGAGTTATTATTTGCGTACAAAAATATTTTCTCCGAATTCTCTTATTAGAAGCTTGTGATTTATCTTAGAATTTTTAACGTAAAAAATAGACAATGTGTTCAGTGTACACATTAAATAACAAAATATTTTAATTCTGCAGTTTTTTTTTAATTGAAATTTATAATGCATCCAAAGCTTGTTAAACAATTCCTACGTGAAAAAAATAATTAAAATTAAATTTTAAAGAATCTACTTGAGAAAATAATTATAAACCAAACATATTGTTTTGCCATATAAACATGATAAAGTAAAAAAAAAAAAAAAAAAAAAAAAAGCAATGAATTTATTATGAAACCAGGTATAGTTTTACCAAAATATAGTTTTGTCATAAAAGCATGATGAAGTGACAATTTATAAATGTTTTGTTTCGTATATTTAGTGAAAAAAATTGATATAATTTTTTACTCAGGATATTAATTTTATTCCTATTTATGTTTATAAAATCTTTATTTAAATACAGAAATAAGAAGAGAATGTGATTATTCTTTTTTATTGCTTTTTGCTAGCAAGTAAGAAATATAGGAAAAGATACACGACACAATGTTCATATCATTATTAAAATATAGAAATATGATAATTGCAATCATTCTTTTTTTTTCTTCTTAATAAGTAACAGGAAAGAGATGAATGGCTCAATGGGCAGGGAACTTCATTTCTCTGATAGAGCCACGAAACTCGGCTCCATAGTTAAATAAACAGGGTTGCTAAAACTAAATATTCACAATGTATACCGTCAAATTATTGTCACCACTTTCTTCAAGTGCGCATGCGTTAGGATTCTCATCTGGAGCGGGGCTGTGACAAGCGTCTAGCCCCTCAGATACTAGTTTCCTCCCATTCCTCCTTGGTCATCTGCGCAGCTTTACGCGCAGCGTGTTTATGCCGGGGAACTAGGCATGCAGAAAGGAAGCAACTGACACATCCGGCATGTTTTTTGTAAGTATATACTACATTGAGATCGTAGTACGGATTTTGTTGAATGTTCTATTTATCACATTGTATATAAAAAATCACATAAGATATATTCATTGTTTTATTTGAATTGTAGGAATAAATTTAAAGCGTGTATGTAACTTTATTACAATAATACTCATAAATGTCAGAATTGAACGACACAAATAAATTTGTAATTTTTGGATGCAAATGTGTCTAATACTTTAAAATATCGTATTTTGTTGCATTTGTATCCTCAAAATACTCCTTATAATTTCTTTGATAAATTAGCAATTTTAATACAAGGAATGACTGCCAGGATTAATTATTCATTAAAAAATCAGTTATTAGGATTTAATTACAAAATTTTCATTATTGAACTTAAAATAGTTCAATAGAAAATATTTCCAAAATGCTATTCAGAGATCAGTGGTTAAAACATCATTATTGGATTTCATTCTATATTATTTCTCATTTAATTACCAATATTTTTAAAGGGCTTTATTTTAATTAAGATGCTGCTTTTAAAAGTAAAGAGATTATTAATCATTTATTTAAATATAAATGATTTTACTATTATTGTAATTGCATTTTAATATCTCAAGTAAAACACTTTGATTATTTTTGTGCCAACATGTTGTTGTATCATTTACACACACACAGTCATTTCATTTTGTTTGAATGATACTAAACACTAATATGCCATTCAATGAGCAAATTAGTATCATTTGGCCAATAAATAGAGATTTAATGATATTTACATTGTGAAAATGCATACAAGTAACTTTACTTAAAAGCTCATAGTTCAAAGAATTTTAGTTTTCAGTGGGGAATTTTGAAGGTTTTAAGTTATTTTTGTAAAGGAATACAATTTAAATTTTTTTCTAAGTTTTATCACAATAAAGCTGATAAAATGTCATCTAACAAAATTTGATCTTTTGGTGTTGCAATTTATTACTGCAAAAAATATTTTTAAAGGCATTTTAGGAAATTTCATATTAAAGATGAGATGTGAAGCAATTTCTTAAATTTTGTGCAAAATCAATTTTACTTCAAGAAATGATTTAGATGAGTGTATGAAATCTATACACCAACTATGATTCAAAACTATTACTCAAATTCCAAA
>JAPDSC010110770.1:0-27097 GCA_026290005.1 Latrodectus geometricus | reverse complement strand
CATGTGGAAAAAATAATTGCTCCGAGATAAATAGCAATTTATGGAGATTTCATATTCATGATGTAAATAATTGAACTGATTACGAAATAAGAATGGTATTCTATATTTTCTTAAAAAAAGTTTATTCTAATCTAATTTATTTTCTTTAGAGTGCGATTGCTATTTTTTTCATTTAAATATTGTTGAATAATGTGAATCAACTGTACTGTTCCAATCTCATATATATATATATATATATATATATATATATATATATATATAAAAACTTGAAGAGTAATAAAAATCAAAGGTAAGTAGAAACTATACAATTCAATACAAATAAATCAGAATCAAGAAAAAACTATATAATACAAATAGGAGAAGAGCACAGAGACCACGTTTTCATCAGGAGGAAGTTACTTGGTCAACTATGCAAAGAGAACATACTAGGGCCGCGGTGGCCTGGTTGATTAGGGCGTCGTTTTCGTTACCAAAAGTTGGTGAGTTCGAATCCCGGCTTAGCCGAAGATCCGTCGTGTTCACTAATGGTGTCTGGGGCACGTAAAATATGTGGAATCACAATGCCTCTGCGTGTGCTTGGAGCCAGGCTTTCCGTCTTCACTGGTTTCAATCTCTAAAATTGGAAGATTCAGATGGTGCTGCCATCTATGAACCCAAATTCGTACTTACACCTTCGTATGAGGGTGCTCTATTAAAAAAAACGGAAGTCGCTCTCTCTCTGACTTCATTCGCCTATTCTCTGACGGGCGGGCTTGGCGTTGTCAAGTGTCATCAGAAACAACAATAGGGAACACAATTTTTTGACAAGCACGAAGGACAAAAACTAAAAATCTTTGTGCTATTTCCCCGAAGAGTGTTTGTATTAAAGGAAATATGTATAAAAAAATTAGAGTAAATAGAATCAAATCAATACATTGAAAAGTATGCAAAGCATTACATTGAAATGTAAGCAAAGCATTACATAAAAATATGATTGCTAAAAGTAATAAGGAAAGTAATGAGTTAAAATAAAAACGTTAAATTAGTTTGTAAATTGTGATGTAGATACAGTGTTAAAGTATAATTAAAGTGTAACTAGTTGTTTGCGGGATTCAGGTAAGAAGTTACTAGAACTCATTTAACTACCTTCCGAAAAACGTTTCATACATATGGATTGCATTCAGGAAATGCAAACGAAGAAACCAGGAAAACTACCAATCATCTATCCCAACGTACGTGAATGCTAAAATGCAACATCTATTTCCCATTTATTCGATGTTTGTTCAACAGTGCCTGGAATCGAACCAAGAAACTTGTTCTGAAGAGCGCCTGTCTATCTATTTAGTCACCTATATTGATGACTCACTATTCTTTTAACATTAAATAAATTTCATCAATAACTCCAACATTTTTCACAATAATATTTGAGCTATCTATAATCGAGTTTCAATGATATTGCCATTGGCGAGTCTAGAATTATTCAATTTGACGTCACATAGTGGGCAGCTTAATGGTGTTTTGAAACATTTTTAAGAACCACCGAATAAATTGCATTTCAAGCGAAATTTTATTATGTAATAGATCATATTCATGTGTCTCAAGGAAAAAAACCCAGATAACAATTAAGCACCTACATTAGCAGAAGTTCATGGAAAAAACAAACGCTCACTACTGATCTGCCATATTAAACAATAGCTGAAATCAAACCCAGAACCTTTCGTTCTGAAAACTTTTGTCCTACCACTAGATCATTGTGATTTTCAATATTATTCTCTTGAAAATAAATTAGTTTCATATATAGAGCATTCATATGTATTTCATATTTGTTTTTTTATTACATTTCCGACTGTGAATTTTTGCCAGTTGACTGACTGACGTTTCCAACTTTTGGTATGAAATCATCTTTCATAAAATACGAGAGTTCATCCTAGTTGTATTGTACTGTATATTACGTTGTATTTTCTTTTGCCTATGTTTGATAATAGAAGCTTCTAACCACAATGAATCAAAGGATAAATTTATATCACATAGGGTAACGATTTCGATACTAAACAGAGCAATCTGCTGCCTAAACGTCCATAGTACCCAAACAAAAGAATATATATATATTTTAAACCATTTGGCTTAAGTTGCGAATATGATGGCCTCTTCTTCTTCTTCTTTCTTATCCTCCAAAGTCTGACGGAGTCAGACAAGATCTAGAATTCCGTTGACTCTTAAAAAGTCTAGATCAAGAAGGTGAGTTGCATAGAGGTCCTCCCCAGAGAGGTCTTTACAATCCAAAGTGTGACGTGGCGAAGCCTCGTGAACATTGCACTTTGTGCTAGAGTCGTACTTCTTTCTTCCCTCAAAAAACGAGAGGCAATTAATGTGCCCACTGGCGAGTCTTGTTAGCGCAGTTGAGGAGCCTTTATCACAGTCGAGGGCAAGGGAAATTCCCGGCTTCCCATCCATATACCAGTGATGAGTTAGAGAAACCCCCCAATCCGCCATAATATGTTCCTTTTCCCGAAAGTACAACTCCTGAAAGGCAAGGGTAGATGGAGTTGGAATCGGTTGATTGCATCCTTTCCTTGCAAGTTTGTCTGTAAGCTCGTTCCCAAGGAAATCTACGAGTAAAGGGATCCACTGTAAATGAATCTCGCGTTTCTGCGAAATCTGTTTTAACTTATTCAAGATTGAGATACTACTTCTACACTGAATGTATCATCGTAACTTCTATTAAGTAGGGTATTTAATAATTTAGAAACATAGACCTAGCAGAAGCTCTCTAGTCTTGCCCTAAGCCTCTCTAGACTTGCCTGGACATTTTAGATTTTTTCGTCCAGCTTTCTTCTGATCACTCTATCCATTTTCAATGGATCACGTACTAAGTTGAGGTTAACGAAAATGAAAAGGCCGACTACCTGACTAGGACTGCTGCTGAGAAGGTGGTGAGCCTTTGTGTCCCTCACACATCCAGCGAGAGATGATGGAATTAAGATGACTTGGAAAGATTCCTCCCAAATCACCCACATACCTTGGAAGAAACCCGGGTGGGTCTTTTCGGCTTTTGCTTAGAAAGTATCAAATGGCTTTCTTGCATTTCATTAGTGGCTATGTCAGAGCATTCACTTTCCAGCAGGGACAGAGGATTTTCTCTATTGGTGTGGGCCTGAAAGGGTAATCCGGCCATATTTTAGTTTGCTTGAATTTTAAAAAGATGAGGTGCCTCAGGATCCTTCATTGCTTTGGGACTTTTTGTATATTTTTGTATTTATGATGATTGTCTAGCAAAGCTAGACCATCTGGGATTAGTAGCAACAGACTTGGTGTACTATTTCCAAAGGTATTTCGTCACTTGGAGTGATATTTCGACTACTTTTTATTTTACATGCCCAATGGTCATCAGCGAATATGAGAGGTTTTTCTTTGAGTAAGTATAGAACTATATTTTCTGACTGGGAAAACTACGCATTTCCAAATAGAACACAGATACTGGAAGGGCATTATACCCTACAAGTATACGTGCAATGATTCTTTCACTTAACCGCTTGCCTGATTATCCCGAGTTATCTCGGGTTCGTATATATTGCAGTTAATTATTATCCCGAGAAAACTCGGCTGAAGCAGAATTTGTCAGTACGATTTGTTTTTATCACGTTTTTACTCGGCCTGGAGGAAATAAAAAGAAATATTCAGCTTTAACTGGCAGTTTGCCGTTTCATTGATTTCGCGATTCTTTCGGCGCGATTGGTCACGTTTTTTTCTATGGTATAGTATACGACGGCTTGTGGATTAGTAATGTACAAAGGAGTTGCGTTGAAAAAAAGTAAAATAATGGCGATGATGCCGTAAGAAAAGAGACCAGATACCAGCGTATGGGATGTCAGGTATCACTTTGTGTTGTCCCTTGTTTCAAAACCTATCATACAAAGACTAATATTTAATTTTTTTCCCATTGGCCCGAGATAACTCGGGATAGTAAACTAATATTAAAACTACATGCTTTTACACCTGTAAAAAATAAAAAATTCAACTTAAAACCTACATATTTTGTTTTGTTTTATCTCCTTGTATTTAATAATAAAATAAAAAAATGTGATGATTTTTTGCAATTTTTCTCAAAAAAATTTGTAAGGGAAGCGGTTAAATGCTTTTGAAAGATTTGGTTATTGAATTTGTTATCCACTGTTGACAAAACTGATACTCCAAGCTTCTGCGTGTGGCACTGGTTGGGAAAAGAGCCCTTCTATTATCGACAGGTAGGGGGGATCGTGATAGCTAAAGGTGCCTGGGACACGTGAAATAGATCACAACCTATTCGATGCTATAGGTCGTGATCGCATTGTTTTCCACTTGAAATGATAAATCAAAGCGTAGAAGGCGAGGCCTACAAATATTGTAGGCCTTCTGCTTGATCATTTCTTCTAAATTAAGAAGATTCAATTCATACTTAAATATTTCCATTGATTGAATTAATATATCAAAATGTTTTTCTCTTATCACTGAGAACTATAAGCAACTAATTAGCAGAAAACTCCAAATATGATTGCTATCGCCAAAGATCTGCGTTCCTATGTGCTAAAATATTGAAATTTTTAACTTGGTAAATCATTTATTGTATGTTTAATGTATTTTTGTGTTACGAAAACACATTTGATTAAACTATATTTAAATTAAATTCAACCGAATACAGAAATCAAAAATTTAACTTCCGAATAGGCTATATTCTACTTTCTTTATTTACATTCTTTTTTCAACAGAAGTTGCAAGATTTTTAATACCTTTATGTTGCGTATCGTTATACTGAAATAAATGATTCATTGTACTTATGTCACTACACCTCGAAGCTCAATTTAGTGACCATAATTCTGAAAAGCTTAAAAGTTTATATATTAAGTAATTAATAATTTTTTCCCTTAAACCATGGAAATGAAATCTAAGAAGACTTAAAGTTTAAGTTTCTGATATAAGAAAAGTTTCATCATCTCTTGCTTTTATATCGAAGTTTTGTTGATGACGCACAAGACATAGCTGATTAAATTACATACTTCACCCAGCAATTTGGAAAATTGATTACCTTCCTGAAAGTTACACCAAGAATTTTTTACTGTAAGACGTATTATCTTTGTGAGGAGCTAAATGAAGGATTATGTGAGAAAAGTACGTACATTTACGTCCACTAGGAAAAGGATTTATTTAATCAATTTTTATATGGTTGGCAAGAATTTATATATATATAAAATCTCCCTTTTTAGGAAATGGAAGTCATTTTTTGCAGAAATCACTATAATAATGACGCACTGATGATTATAATTTTGAAGGATATATAATTTTTAATATCATTCAAAATTATATATTTATCAAATGTTATTTGAATTTCTCCATAATGTGTTTTCTAGAAATTGTAAATTTACTAGAAATATCAATTATTAATTAATGTTAATTATATGGACTAATTATTTTTCTGATGTTTACCCAATTAATATAAAAATTAATAAATTGATATTTAAAGCTTCCACATTAATTAGTATTAACTTTGATATTAAAACAATTAATTTTCAAATCTATGTTTAATAAAATGGTTTTACTTTTGAGAGTTAAATTTACTAAATATAGAGAGAATTCTAATACTTCTATGAGTCTTCAATTAATATTGTTATTAATGAAAATCGTCAGTGTGATTATTCTAGTTTCATCATATCTACTGAACTAATATCTGATTTAATTAATAACATTTTGGTAACTGCTAATTTTTTAATTTCCATTTTAAACGTTCATAAATTTTTAATAAATTTATTATAGTTCATAAATTTTTCTTCTCTCTACATAAATATTTTGGCACCAAAAAATTTATGAGAAATTCATCCGAATGTCTTCTTTTGTGATTAATCTATTTTAAAATAAATTCCCTCTTTTTTTCTGCCCTTTTGGTTTCCAAGATAGAATATTTAAAAAAAAAAGAATCAACTTCTTTTTTTATTACTTTTTCAAGTTTTTATTCCAATTCAAGCTATTATTGTTTTTTATTTTTACAAATGACACCTAGATGGCGCTGTCAGTTCGAATTTTTCCAGTTTGATAGAATTTATTTTGAAATAATATTTTTGCCTGATATGTGAATTATTTTCTGTAGTATAAATTGCGTATTTAATTTCTTTAATTTTTTAAATTAATTTCAATCCTTTTAAATATGTTCGTAGTTAATTTTTACAATTGTTTCTATTTGATGAACTATAATTCTTTTTGGCATAATTATTTGTTCGAATATATTTATCGAATTTCCACTAAATCAACGTTGTTAACAAGATTTATTTTTGTGTTTCAATTTTGTAACTAATTATAAGTATTTGTTAATGTTTTTAATATCTTTTTACTATTAAAATTTAATCACAGACATTGTAAACCAGTGATTCTTAATTAGTTTTTTTTTTTTTTTTTTTTTTTTTTTTTTGTCTTGGCACACTTTTAAGGATTTTAAAATTTGGCACCACACAAAGCTAAATTTAGAAGTTGTTTTGTTTGTTTACCTATAATGCACTTTGTAAAATAGTTTACGATAATAATTTTAAATGTAAAATAATATTATACGTACCACAAAAAATACATTATATATATGAAGGGATTCATTACAATGTAATTAATAATAAGTATAATTTTAATGAGGAATTTAAATTTGATGTTATTTAATCATTTTATTTGTATTGGGTCATAAAAATAAAACAATACTCTCACATCATCTTCTGCATTGAACAGTTTCGATCTTATTTTAGTTTTTATGTCGTTTGGTAATTTTTTTCCAATGGCCGGCACTTAGTTGATTGACCTTTTGCGCCACTACGAGGCCGTAAACTGCTAATTATTTATCGTTACCCAGGTGGGCACATATGAACCAAGTCACGGAGGCGAGTAGCACTACCCACGTCAAACCATCACAACTCGTTTATAAGGCAAGCCACATTCATTCATCATCTGAAGAAAGGACAAGAAATACATAGGAAGAGAATGTACCCGAGCCGGGATTCGAACCTAGGTCCTTCCCCTCCGTAGTCAGTTACGCTAACCACTAGACAAGTTGGACAGACCTGTTGGCTGGTATTGAATATCTGAATTCACACCAATAAGAAGTAGAAAATTGTTATGGTGGATACTGGGAACACTTTGAAATTTCTTCACGTGGGGAAAGTATTTTACTTCATTAACGGTCACAGTGATCGAAGATAAAAACAGTTTTCAACCGTAAAACAGTTCAACAGTTTTCAACTGTGAAAACAAGTTTTCTGTTACAATGTATTTTTCTCTGATTTTAACAAACTTTATTCGTAATAAAAAAATGTTACAGTTTTTTACTACATACAACTCTAAAATTTTTCGGCACACTTTAAGAATTAGGCGGCGCACAAAAGTGCCACGACACAGTGATTAAGAATAACTATTGTAGACATATGGAACAGAATATTTGTATTTTATACAAATACAACACATAACATCTAAATACAACACAATATTTGTATATTGTGTTGTATTTAGATGTTTGGATAAATAATATTCTTACTTTTTCCCCTTCTTATTTCTCTTGAATGAGAAAAATCCAATTTTACATGCTTCTATACTTTCATATTTCGTTTTTCTTTTAATTATTTTATTATTTTTTTGAATAATAAGTCTTTTTTTTTAAATTTACTATAATACATTTTTGTGAAATAAAATATCTCTATTTATACGTGCACAAAAATGTTACACTTTTGAAGCTAGTTTTTATTTCATTTTTATTCACTCGTCGTAAAATATAACAACGTCTGTGACAGAGTAAAGTATGTCTGAAAATGATATAAACAGTTATTTAATCAAAAACATAGTTTTGTAAAAGGCTGCGTGGCAACAGTTAGAAAACAGTTTCTTCAAATCTCTCTGTCTGTCTGGCTGGGGATGATTGATGACGGTTTTAATAAAAAGGGAAAACAAAAGCTAACGTAGTGTGTAAAACGACGTTAAAAAAAGCTTTTTTGTGATGTGGAATATTTTTGCTATCTTCTAACCATATTCATCACCAAATAGTTAGCTGGCATTTATTTTATACAATTTGTTCTCTCATCTTTTTATTTAAAAGATTATTATATATTGTAGAAAAAATATTTCAGTAGAAAGCCAACAACACTTACAAACGGGAAAATGGCTATTTTACATAACTTAGAAAATAAAGGGATATGAGAAATTGGCTCAAAACATACTTTCACAGTTTTAAAAACGAACAGTAAATTTCGTGTTTTGAAACTTATAAAATAAAATTATTTTATTTTAGTTTTTTTCAACTTTATTTTAAAAAAATAATATTAAAACAGTGATAATAAATAATAGATAATGCTAAATCTTCAATGGTATTTAATATCTCTGAAATATCTGGTAGAATATTGATTTGTTTGTCGCTCAACGGTCATTTTTTGCACACATTAGACCGGGGCATACAATTTAAAGTAGAATCTGAACCACTACAAACACCCAAGCCCTTGTTAGGATTTGAACCCAAGAACTGTTGAACTGAAAACAAGAACTCTAACAATTCGGGTTACCATCTGTTGCAGATTATACATATTTAGAGGGTGCTTCAGCCTCACTTACTCAACTATAAATATCCTTGTAAAACTTAGTTATGGTGTGGCAGGCTCTATGAAATATAACTCATTCTGGATGGTCTGCGTGTATTATGAAACATATTTAATGTAAATTGTTGGTTTTATTTTGCTTTATAAATGTTAAGTTTGCAAACTCTCGTTTATTTAATGTACAAGGACATTATACACTGAAACCTTGCTGTGCCATCTGGACAATGTGGTCATATAATCTCTTATTATTACAAGGGGTGGAAGTGATGACATCATTATATGGGGGGGGGGCATCCAGAGGGCTTGTCGTCGTGACCCCAAAAGTAGGTGGGTTTTTGTTTTTATAGGTGGGGATAAAGAAGAAGGTGCTCAGATCTAGTTTGATACCCACATAAGCCACATTTCACGTGAAGGACACTACGATACACATTCTATGTGCCCATACGCCATTATAGAACACGACGGATCTTTATTGAGTCTGGATTCGAGCTTACTATCTTCCAATTACGAGAAAGACACCGTAACTAACCAGTGCCCACTAATCACTCTAAGTTGTTGGAAGCATTGTGGACTTTTTTTTTTCCACAAAAACACTCTACTTCATGTTTGTCTCTCAATAGCTATTTTGCTTGCACGCGTGAATCCCTAACTTAAAATCCTTTCACTCAGATAGTTTCATATTTGGAACAGTGAGATCAGGTGATTTTGAGGGCTATGTCAAGAGAATTTTAGAAAGTTAATAGAAGATGTACTAAAAAGAGCTCGTGTTTGTAATTAAGAAATAAGAATAAATACGAGCATTATGAAAAAATAGGGATACAAAAAACAGGCTACTTGTTGGTTATCATGTTTTTCATTAATAGTTGATAAAGAAATAAGAAACATACTTTGTACCATATGAGTTTTGAAGTAAAAAATGATAATTTTTCATATGCTTCATTTGATTTTCAACTGTGAAAGATCTTCTGCATCTTCATTGGCAATGCAATCTTTGAAACAACTTTGAAAAAGAGTTCCAATACTGCGCACTTGAAAATATTGTGTTATGATTTTTGCTTTAGGAACATTTCCATGCGCATTTAAGCTTTCTTCATTAGAAATTAATGAAAATTATTCATATAAGTGGGAAAAAATTACTGTTATAGATAGTGATTCATAACAACTGTACTGTGGCCTTTTTCTGTGCCACGACACAGTGGTTAATTTATTCTTCCCTTGACTTCTTGACCATTGTGCTCCCTCTTGAAGAAATAAACTGTTTTTCACGCCTATTGGCCAATTAGAGACTCGTGTTACTACGTGTATATAACAATCCCTTTTCTTGTAAGCAGATGCTTTATAAGTCTAGACTGTTTATAACAATTATTTTCAACCACTGTGCCACGGCGCTTTTGTATGGTGATTAATTCTAAAAGTGTATCGCCAAATTTCAAAAATGAGTATAGTTAAAATTATAATGATCTTTTTTTAAAGACCATTATAATAGCAAACTCATTTTAAAATAAAATAAATTTACTAATAAAAATTATCATCATACAGAGTAAAGTTTGTTTAAATCAAGTAAAGTGCAAAGTATTCTTTTTTATGATTAAAAACGTTTTTATCTTTGATAACTGAGCTTTCGCGTGAAGTAAAATATCTGCCCCAAGAAATTTCCAGAGTTCTGAATATCTACCATTACAATTTTCTACATCTTATTGGTTTGAATTTGGATTTTTAGCCACCCCCACATTAAAATGAAGAAAAGAGGGAAAGTGTTCAATGTAGAAATCAAGAAGAGAGGAGCATTGTTACTTTTATGATCCAATATAAATGAAATGATAAAAAAAAACATCAAGCTGAATTTTTTCATTAAAAAAAAACATCCTTATTATTATATTTTAGTGAGTCCGTCCATAACGTACTATTGTTTTGGTAGTACATATTATATTATTTTATATTCAAAATTATTATCATAAACTGTTTCACACAGTGTATGATAACAGTAAACAGCTTCTACGTTTATCTATTTCTTTATATGCCGCTAAATTTTGAAATCATAAAAAGTGCCTCTACAAAAAAATTTTGAGAATCAGTGCCGTAGATAGAAAAATACAGAAAAACAATGCCGAATCTACGCAAGCGCCAAAGAATTTTTAAAGTAAGGGACTATGATCAATGGCAACAACTTTATTGTTGTCATAATATGTTCAACGGACAACCATTAGGACAAAGCAATTTGCATTTCCTTTCGCGGTGGCCTGGTTGGTTAGGGCGTTGTTCTCGTTACCAAAAGGAGGTGAGTTCGAATCCCAGTTTAGCCGAAGATCCGTCATGTTCACTAATGGCGCCTGTAGCACGTAAAATATGTTGGGCCTCAATGTCCTCCATGTTCCCATTACAAATGAATACCTCTGGGGCTGGTTGGAGCCAGGCTATGTTGTCTTCTCTGGTTTCAATTTCTAAATTCGAATATTCAGATGGTGCTGCCACCTATGAGCCAAAAGTCGAACTTCCACCTTATTCGTATGAGGGTGCGCTATTCATAAAAAGGAAGACGCTCTCTCTCTGACTTCATTCGCCTGGTCTCTTGACGGGAGGGAGGGGGAGCTTGGTGTTGCCAAGTGTCATCAGTAAAAACAACATTTCGTTTTCTCGTCAGTATATCGTAAAGAATTTCTTTAAAATTTTTTAATAGGCACAATAGCTTTAACTATTGAAAAAACGTGGTCTAAGCGTGTAAGAAGTCCAAATAAAAATTTATAAGGAGATAGGAAAGAAAACGCTCATAGTGATACAATGTAGTTGGGATTTTTTTCCCCGGAAAAAGACATCATATGACATAATTATATATGCTCTTTTCCTGTTTTTTTCTCTAAAAGATAAATGACGAATTATTCGTTGAGCGATAAATTGTGTGCTTTTCAAAAATGGAGGGAGTAGGGGAATAATATAAAATTCTCCTAAAAAAGTCAAATGTGATTTTAAATCCAGTCTGATCGAAATAAAAAGTGACCATTCATCACTTGAATTAGATTTAAAAAATCATATAAACTGATTAGAACAAAAAAATATTTTTAAAAATTGAGTTTTTCCCCAGACAAGATTTAACAGAATGTTTATGCAATAACCAAAATCTTCTAAAATAGGAATATTTTTCAAACACGAATTTTATTACGCAATTATTATTATTATTACGAATTTTATTATGCCGCAATTAACTTGTGCAAAATCGATATCTTAGTAGATCAAGATGAACGGAATATTTTTCTTCATTAGCAAAGAATTGTTAGAATTGAATTGAATTGAATTGGAGAATGAGCAAGTGGTTCTACGTGTAGCAGTGGCAACACTCAGCATTAATTAGTCAAATAATAAATTTGAAATAAAAAAACAACTTGAATTGGTTTTTGATAAATTAATACAAAATTAAATTGTCGAGTAATAACTTAAAACATTTCTCAAATAAAGAAAAAAAACATTCTTAATGCCATGAATGATAACATTAATTCAGCTAATTATTCATGTTTTTGTATTTATGCTTTTTTTTAAGATAATACATTTTTATATTTTCATTCTCAGTTTCATAAAGCGTACATTGTTGAAATTTTTTATTTTGTTTACTCATATGAACTACTGATTATTAAAACTGCTTTGCCTGGAAGAAACTCCGTGCTGGACCTTACTATGATATGTTTATCCCAAACGCTTATCTACTACGACTTGTTTGTAATTTTTGACTGAGATACGAAGTTCAACTTAATTAGATGGGAAAACGAGATATTTTTCGCAAGTACTAAAAAGGAAACCAGAGGTCTGGTTGGTTAGAAGATACGTTGGGCTTGCTAAGGGAAGTTGAGGCACGTTAAATATGTCGTGGTTGCAATGTCCTCCAAGTGAAGTGATATCTCTAGGGGTGGAGGTCACATATTGGAGGGTTTTCTGCTTGATTCCTGGTTTTGAATGACGAAGGCTCCCACTCGGCTGCTTCCATCTAATCAAATCGAACTCAAGTGAGGACTGGGTACATTGATTGATTGATTGACTGTGTGGGGAGACCCCGGACTGTACCATGTGGTTAACGGATAAAGTCTTCCCCACACCTAGAGCCCCCTAGACCTCTAGGAGGTGCTTGGGAGCATCTGCATCGCTGCAATATTTAATACAAAAAAATAATACTAAAATAAAATAAAAAAAAAACAAAAACAATAGAAGCTAACAAATTGGAGGCAGATTGACCTAGTTCAGGTAAAGGAGCTTCAAGTCCTAATTAGTTATATGCCATGAGGACTAGGTACAGGAAAGCAGGCTGGGATAACAACAAAGTAAGTGCTTAGTAACAGTATACTTTTCCGTTATGAATATTGCAGTGTATATTAGCACAACCATGTATTATAACTCTATGATCAAAACTATAGATTAACGGAAAATAACTGGATAAGGTAGACAAAAATTGAAAAGTGAAGATTTTCCAATTTGCTAAATTTAGGGATTGGAACCTAGACTAAGAAAGAGAAAATAAAACCTAAATTGCGGGACAGTAGTACTGGTATATTGTCACGGAAAAAAGCCATTAAATCTAAAGTGTATTTATCAACGTTTATGATGCTTTCTTATTTGAATAAACTACCAAAGAACCAGTTATTCAAAACTGAAAAGCAAATAGAAGCATCAGAATCCCCATAATTTTGAGCTATGGTCAAAGGACGAGGTCGAATGCTGAGCTGGCACTTTCTCAACGTCTTACTTCACTACAAAAGAAAAACATTTGCACAATAAAATACTTTTCATGACCCTATCATTATTAAAAACACGATGGATCTTCAACTGGTTTTGGTATAGAAACCATTACTACTTGGTCACGAGAATAACCGCTTTTTTTTAACCAAATCACCATGGCAACGCTCATATTTTACCATTTAAAATTCAAATCTAAGCCTTATAAATGAGAAAACTAGTTATCAAATTATCATTTCATAAAAGTAAAATTTTAGCAACAAGTTTACACTTCAAGATAAAAATGCCCTTTAATGATGTTTTTTCAAATAAAAATAATATTGTATGAAATCAATGCCACCCCCTCACAAAAACTTTTAGTATTTTTATCTTCAAATAAAAAGTATAATACAGAAAACAAGCTAAACAAAAAATATATATATAGAACTTTATTATAACCATGCATTACGCTTCTAATATTTTTTGAGATGAAAAAATATCCAATCATCGTTCAAGATTCAGTTTCGTGAAATGAGATCGGATTTCGGGTAAATCCCGCGCTTTCTCATCGAAAATGATAAATGACGTACCGCAGCATTCTGGGGATGGTGCTTAGAAAAATTTTAAAAAGCTTAAGAGCACAGAACAACAATCTGCTTTAACTCAATATTTAATCCCTCCGAAAACAAGATTTTACTGTGATTACATGGCCGATACTTCAATCATTTTGATACCTAAAGCCTCAATTTTTATTTTTCATTTGAAAACTTGTTACACACCTGATTGTGTTTACTTAAAAGTGTTATTCCAGTATCTTTATTCTTATATTATAAGAATACGCTCTTGTTAGAGATTAAATGGTATTAAAATAACAATTCAAACTAAGTATAAAAAATAACATTTCTTATTAAAAAACACAATTGCATATATATATATATATATATATATATATATATATATATATATAACTCAAAAAAATATGCAATATTTAATCCTGTCATCAAGTGTGAGATTGGATTACACAAAAAAAGTTTTATAATTTGTTTAGGTACTACGATTAATTATAAATTTCATGACCTTCCTATGACAAATGTTTCTGAGATCCATGTGAAATACTTATTAATTTTTTCTTACAAATATTATGTAAAATAAGTTAATTATTAATAATTAATATAAATGTTATAATAATTAGTCTCATCGTGGTCTAGTGCCCTTCGATTAGGGAAATCGTGAGTTCGATTCTAAATACTATTAGAAATGAGACATTGATTCTTTTTTGTGAGCATGTTCTGTTCAGGTGAGTGCTTGAGAGTTTACCAGGTTGTTTCCTTTAAGACCCTGAAGAGTGTTCCACTAACTATGAAATACGCTTTCAGATGGCTATAAGAGGCAGGTATTGAATAATTTGGCAGCTTTCCTGCTGTTTGTTCGATCACTACACAGTGTCAAATATTGTAATGTTTTACTTTTATCATTGAGGGTTGTTACATACTTCTGAAAATTTAATAATTCACGTGTCTATCACAACGATATTGTTAATAACATATACTTTCGGAAAATGAAAGATTCTAATTTGACAAACTTTAAAGTAAAAATTTGTAATTTAGATGTAATTAATTTATACAAATATTAAATTTAAATTCCCAAACATGCAAGAATTTGTATTACATGTATGCGAATGATCTAATATCTAATAATCTAATAATAATTAAAAAAAATTCACTGTTTTTGTCAGGAAAAAAACAGAGTATTAATAGAAAAATTTATAATTTTCGTTTTATAGTACTGAAAATATTGTTTGAAGAATGTTTTACAAATAATTTTTTTTTCTCCAAACTTTAAAGATATTTGAATTTTAAGAAACTTATTGTTTTAAAATCTTTATTTCAAATAAACTTTTGGTTCACATTATTTCTTAAATTAAAAATTCAGTTTTATATCAATAAAAATTCATATCAAGAATCTAATATTTGAATTACAAGAATTAAAATAGTCTTTTAACGTGATTTATAAAAAAAAAAAACATTCATTTTTATCTTGTATATTTGTAATTAAAATTAATCTCGCAGATTTACAAAAAATACTTAACAATATTTAATCTCATTTATGGAGAAATAAAAGTTTTAATAATAATTTTAGTGTAAAGTAATTTTTTTTTTTGCAAAAATTAATAATATTTTTAACTTGTAACTTCAGAAACAATAGAATTTTACATCATAAAATTTATTATTAAGTTCATTGATTAAAAATATTAAATTATGTGACTTTATCATAACCAAAAAGAAAAAAAATTAAAATTTCAATGATTTTAAATTTTATTCAGCTAACATGCTTTCTTTGCACCAGTTTTCTCTCTTACTTATCAGCATACGTTTTAATTAACTTTAATTGCAGTTTTTTCGGCATTTCAAGGAAATGTTATAAACTATTTACTGAATCATCACCAGAAATTTTCCCTGAATGAAGTCTAAAACATTTGTTTAAAAATAAAAAATAAATTAGCAAGAACAATGCCTGAAATAAGTTTATATATTGGTACATAAATTGAATATTTTTTCTAAAATTCTATTATTAAACTGTAGCTGAGGGTAATACAATATTAAAATTAATACAGAATATTTCAATTAAGAAATAAATTTTTTGTATTTATAACTATATATATAACTTTTTTCTTACATTTCAATTTATGCAAGCAATTTAACCGCTTGCCTTATTATCCCGAGTTATCTCGGGTTCGTATATATTGCAGTTAATTATTATCTCGAGAAAATTCGGGTGAAGCAAAATTGTTAGTACAATTTGTTTTATCACGTTTTTACTCGGCCTGGAGGAAATGAAAGGAAATATTCTGTTTTAACATGCAATTTGCCTTTTCTTTAATTTCGCGGTTCTTTTCCGGGATTGGCCACACGTTTCTCTATGGTATAGTATACGACGGCTTGTGGATTAGTAATGTACAATAGAGGATAGTTGTGTTGAAAAAAAGTAAAATAATTTTGATGATGCCTTAAGAAATGAGACCAGATACCAGCGTACGGAATGTCAGGTATCAATTAGTGTTTCCCTTGTTTCAAAAACTATCATACAAAGACTAATATTTAACTTAACAAAGACTAATATTAAAACTACATGCTTTTACACCAATGAAAAATTAAAAATTCAACTTAAAACCTGCATATTTTATTTTGTTTCGTTTCCTTATATTTGGCAATAAAATAAAAAAATGTGATGATTTTTTGCAATTTCTTTAAAAAAAAAATTTGTAAGGGAAGCGGTTAAGACTCTAAAATTAACCTTATCATCAATGCCAGAAAAAAATCATGTTCATAAAAAAGATATATTAAATTTTGCCAAAAATTTTTGGTGAAATTTAACATTTAAACATGTATTTTTGGAATAATTAGGATTATATAATAACTCGTACGATAATTTTAGTGCACCCACAATCACTTACGATCACGTTAGCCAGGTGGTTCCTTGGGTGATTTTATTCAGAGAAAAAATGTGAATTATTAAAATAATATGATTAATTTTTAATTGTGAATTACATGATGATTTAAATTATTTGTTATTGTGAATAACATCATAGTATTGCCTTACACTATTTTGGGCGAAACTCATTGGTTTCTTAGCTCGTCAGATTAGAACCCAGTAAAGAAACCCGAAGTATAGCTGATTAGTATTTAGTCAACCTATTAATTCTGTTTCATTTTAGTTTTTGTTTTGAGTGAGATTCATTCATCTTATTAGTTGTAATTAGGTTCGATGTAGAAAAGGTACTGGGAGATAAAATTTAATTTCTGCTGCTTACCCTGGTATTTTTATTTTAATTTAGTTTTTGTATCTTAATTTAACTGCGGCCATTTTGTTATTCATATCTTAGGGTAAAAAAAAAAAACCCTATTAAAATATCAAGAGCTACTGGTTTGTAAACATTTACCGTTATTATTAATTAAGTGAGATAGTAAATAAAGAGTATAAATGGTCAAAAGGGTTTACATTAATTGTCGCATTTAAAATTATATATAGCCCACCAAAAAGTGGTGAGTTCGAATCCCGACTTAGCCAAAGATCCGTCGTGTTCACTGATAACGACTGGGGCACGTAAAATACATCGGGTCGCAAAGTCCTCCATGTTCCCATTACAAATTTATATCTCTAGGTGTGGTTAGAGCCAAGCTATGGCTCCTCACTGGTTTCAATCTCTAAATTGGAAGTTTCAGATGGTGCTGCCATCTATGAGCCAAAAGTCACACTTCCACCTTTGTATGAGTGTGCCCTATTCAAAAAAACGGAATACGCTCTCTCTGACTTCATTCGCTTTGTCTCTTTGTGGGATTGGCGTTGCTGAGTGTCAACAATAACAACAAATTTATATATTGTGAATTAATTTATCAATCACATACTTTTTTGATTGGGAAATACAACATATGGTACCGTTTCAAACTATTTTTGGCGAAAGTCAGTGATTTCTTAGTTCGACAGACGTAGCAAATTGAAGAAATTTGGAGGTATAAAAAGTATACATAGAAAAAGCAGATAATCTAGCCGTAGTCTCGCATCAAAAATCACAATTATATCAGACAGGAAAATAAAGCTTTAAGTACTGAAATATTCATAAAACTTTTGATATATAGAAAACCGGAACAAATGCAATTGGTGATCGAAAACCAACACCTTAATTTGCTTCTGTCTAAAATTGGAAGTACCTGTTTGATAGGGATACATATATTTAGCACTCTAACTCTTTTTAAGCCCGCATTCTTTTAAATCCGATTACTCTGGAGAAGACTTAGATTTTCCATTTAATTTAATCCCGTTTTCGCTTGCATAGAACCTTGTGGCGACGAACAAACAAATTCTTGTTCAGATGGGAGAAAGTGTTAAGATTCAGAGCCATCTGGAGGAGGAAGAATGAATAAATCACTTTCAGAAAAGATATGCTCTAAATCTGAAACAGAATCCTATTTTCCAAGACAATACTGGCTATACAGTTGGAAGAATAAAGCCATTATGATTCTTGAATATTTGGAAAATATATTTGAAACTTTTCGCAGAAATGAAATTTATTATATACTGCATTATGATGGATACGCATTACGATTATGTATCTTCAGGAAAATATAATTTACGCAAAAATAGCCGAGAAAAATATTTTTTTTGAGTGTATTATTATGGTTTGTAAAATTCACTACTTTATTTTTCGTTTCAATAAATTTCGTTTTCGTCGATGCATAAAATATTTCATATTATTCATAAAAATGAACAATATTTCGTTGCTTGAAAGCCAATTATTCATTTAAGTTAAAAACTTATGTAGCATTTAATAAAACTAAATCTTTCTAATAAAATGGCACACACACAATGAATTATCTATTCCCATCATAAATACTTTTTGTATGGTGGTTAGTTCTTTGAATTTTAGCATCAATAAGTATGGGAGTATCGAACTCAAAGAATAAATTTGTTTCAATGAAAAGTTTTTCATAAACAAATAACGTTTGTATTTATTGTGAGAAAAACAGTTACAGACTCGTTACAGTTACAGACATATTGGAATAAAAGATACAGACTTAATCGTTGCTAATCTTAAGCAAATTAAAATTAATTGTGTGTTTACTTCCCACTTTCTGCGCATATGAACTTACTACTTCTTAAGGTTTTCGTTTGTTACTGATATTTTTGTGTCAACGACATCATTTTAAGGAAAGGTGTCCCTCTCTCGTTTGGATGACATCGGGTTCGATACCTTATCGCACCAAGTACTTTGAGAGGAGACAGTTCATGTATAATAAAAGTTTCATAGAATCCACTGTCTCAAATATCTTCTTTGTCGAGAGACGAGAGGACCAGTTGAAGTGTCGACATCGTCACTTAATTAAGAGTAATATTTAAGACGTGGTTGGCTATGCTTTGTTGTTATTGCCCTCTGATATTGATTATCTGTACCTAGCCTTGAATTGGAGTCTACAAACTAAATGGAAGCAGTTGGGTGGAAGTCTTCATAATTTAGAAGCAGGGATCATTCAGAAGACCCCCGAATAATTGACTTGCCACCCCTAGAAATATCATTTCACTTGGAGGACATTGCTACCACGACAAATTTTATGTACCCCAGCCACTTTTAGTGAACATCACGGGTCATCAATTAAGCATGGATTCGAACTCACTACATTCCGATAATGATAACGACTCCCGAAGAAACCAGACCAAGGTGACCTCACTGGCTTAGCTTTGCGGTATTCGGAAATACAATCATCCGGAATCATACATTCGCAATAAAATTCTTCAATAATTCTATTTTTGATTCACTTCAAAGGTCTTGAAAATATATTTTCAAAATTTTTATTTATATAATTTCAATATTTTAAAGAGACTCTTATAAAAGAAATATTTTCAATCATTTGTTTTTATGATAAAACTTCAAAAAGATTGAATTAAATTCAGTATTTATCTTGTGAGCAAAGAAAAGAAATAAAAAAAAAATAAACTGGGAAAATAGGAGAATTGCTCCAGTTCTTTAAATGGATAGCAAATCAGGAAAAAAGAATAAATTTTCTTCTTTTATGTGAATCTGGTTTAGTCACATTAAAGAAGATAATTTTCATAACAAAAATATATTAAATGATAACGCGAGATGAATTTGTTAAAAAGAAAAATAACATGTATGTACCTTGTATTCAATTTGAAACACATGTTACGATATTATCTAATATATTACATTTTACTATTGAGTTGACTTTGGGATTTTCAGAAAATAAAATTAAAATAACATTTAAATTTCCATAGAAATTTATTCAAATTTCATGTGTTTTTAATTTGGTTTCAGCGTGATTTTATTTTACCCGTTTTAAATAAAACAATAGTCAACATTTTTAATATCACACATTGCAATGTAATTAGAATGAAACTAATTATTATCATATTGGATTAATTTTGTAATAGTATTTTGCACGTATAAATATGCGATAATTGCTTCAATATAAAGTCTTAATTATGGAAAGTATTCTATTAAGTGTATATATATATATATATATATATATATATCTTTTGCTTTTACCTCCATCACGGTGAGTACTTTGGAGTTTTCTAGGTATTATCTCTTGTAACACGTAAATATAGCTTCCGATCCTTGAAAAGTCCTTCTAATAGGTAATTTACATGATACATGCGAAATGGTTTACAATAGCCCGGACGTTACGGTGCCTATTACACGCGATATCAAAATTCGAGATCAATTTTTTCATAATTTTAAACAATAACATTGAAGAAATCGATATACCAAATTAGTTAGGTACCAAACTCATTACCTTTCGAATACCATAACGCTTTTCCCTATTCGTCGCTCAGACTCTAATCATCGAATACCATTGAGCAGGTATAGGAGCAGAAGTATAGAACGGAACTGTCACAGAGTGATGTAAAAACATTATCATGCTTCAATTTTTTTCTTACAAATATTAACTATTAGCTCCAGTGTCTCAGTAGCTCCTCGCCACTTTCCACTAAAGTCAGCAAATAGAAGCATCATGCCTCGGGTGGTGACCACTTTCTCCGTCACTGGGTTGCTGCTACTCCGTGGGTTATATACGTGTCCACGTTAATCTGTGATGTCAAGTGTCCTTCCGTTGGAGTGGCTTGGAAGTGGAGAGAAGGGTGACATCTCAGGTGTAACCTCATCACCTGACCGTCGCTGAAAACGACGATGCGCTTGTTGATGGGCGAGTATTCGAAACTCATTAACTTTAAAGTACGGTCCAGTGTTCAGTTTGCTTGCACCACTATGTATGTCTGCTTGTTTCAGGCAACCACCCCCTCCCCATCTCAGCTAAGCACACAACTCATCTCATAACTTTGAATTCTTGCTAAATAATAAATTCAACATCATTTTATTCTATTCACGTGAGTGATAGAACTGCTTTCCCCCTAACTAATGTCATATTTTTCATTTTTATGGGGGAACAATCTTGATTTTTTGAACTATCCTCCAATTATACAAAATCCACCAGACTTCTCCCAATTTTAAAATTTTAGTTGACTTCTTCTTTTTTATGAGTTGTTGCACCTGGATACTTCCTCGTGCGTATTCTGAGCTATACTTTACAATTTCAGTGGAAACAGCCATCGGAGATTGTTCGTTATTTGGAATCAGGGACGAAGCAGAAGTTCTTAGCAGTTCTTAAACTGCCACCCCTAGAAGAATCATTTCACTTGGAAGAAATTGTGACCACGACCTATTCAATGAGCCCCATATGCCCCAATGGATCTTCGGTTATGTTAGGATTTGAATTCACTGACTTCCGGTAATGAAATAAAAGCAATAACCAACCAGGCCTTCACAGCCTGATTGATTATTGCTTGGTTTAACATTGAGTTATTGTGTGACCTCCTTAAACGAGGACATAGTGATTCTAAGTGTTCAACGGCTCCGAATATTTAGCTGAATCAATATCACAAATAATCTAAAGTTAGTTTCAAAGTTTGGAACTTTTGCTCATTTACGGTGAATGTTTGTGCGTAAAATGACACTCGCAGTGTAATATACTGAGGTGTTAATCTGGATGAGCCTGTATACTGTACATTACGACTTGTGAGAACTCAAAATGAGTGACATGATTTAATACCTTTGATTCCATAATCATCAAATGATTTTCGTTACTTTAAATTGTAGTCGACTTCTGTATTACTTCAACCTCCAATAAATTTAAATAACATGCATTTTATTTTCCTTTTCAAATGCAACGAATGGGGCTCAAATCTCTATGAAGTTATGATTTCAAGTATATTTCACATACAACACATTTTCAGCTTGCCACAAATAATTCGAGGAGGGCTTAAAACTACATTTTTAATTTTTGTTTATGATATAAATTTTCAATATGTATATTATATGCTGGCGCATATACCTTATTTTTGTTTTCAATAATGTAATTATAAATGCCTTTTTATGTGTAAAATGTGATGTCATTTTGGCACACATTTTACAGGAAAAACCTCCAAAGGAAACAAGAATACATATATTAGTACTAATATTAGTTATATTATTATATACTTAGCTCAATTTAGGTATTATTTCGTAGACTTTTTATTATTATTTCATAACTAGCATTGATGAAAATAGTATTGTGTATATACTAAGAAATATCTCAGATAATCACAATAACAAGAACTAAAAGCATAGTTATAAACGAGGTAGGAAGCATAATTTTGCATACTATTTTAAACCCGATTTTAATTCAGCAAAAAATTCTGTTCTAAACTTCTATTTAAAAAGACGAGTTTTAAAAAGGAATAAATATATGGAAAAATATTGAACTTTTCCTTTTTAAACTTCTAGAACTGAACATAATGGCGTAATAATTTTAAGTACTTTTTTTAATAATTGCATGTTTCATTTTCCTCCAATTTTATTTTTGCAAAGTACACCTGAAAGCGTATTGTGGGATAAATATTTCCTTACTGATTTACATGCTGTCAAGCGCATCATATAATAAATATATAATGCATAATTTAAAATGTAAATTAATCAAACTTTGCGAAATTTGAAAAAGAAACCCATTGTTCCAAGTGTAAGTATTAAAAGATTTTAGCTATTGCTTATATTTTTAAGTGTATTCTGTCAAATACAGTTAAGTACTCGTGTTCAAACTCTAATTTTATCTTTAACTACAGCTATTACTAAACTGCAATTAAAATATATTCTAAAACAAGCGATAAAAATTTTACTCACATAATTATAAGCATTATTCAAGTCCTCTTTGTACGATAATTCTTTAAGTAATAAAACTAGGAATTTTTCCTATAAATTATATCAACAGAACTTTCCTATTTGATTTAATTTGATTAGGAAAATCAAACGTTCTAATGTATCTAAATTCATTGTCAGGTTATACGTTTAAAATAATATACTGTATTCTTTTACTTGTATTATATGCATACTTTTACTTCTGCTCTGCAGAAACATGCATTATATGTAATTGATGTATGTTTTTGAACATAATTAATTCAGCCCAGTTTATATTTTATGTTATACTTTTTAAAATAATATCTTATGATTTTGGATTAGAGGAAAAACTAGAATATTGATACATATCTAAAGTAACATAAATTAGTGAGAAAGCCTTAAATATAATTTATTTTTTCTTCTAAATAAATAAAATCAAATCTTATATAACTTCAAATGAACTCATATATATTTATTAGCAAAATATGGATAAGATCTTAGCATGGTAAAAGGCAGGATCATATTTGAATAGAAGATCCCAAGTTCGATACTAACTACTGTAAAGCAACGAAAAGTGGATGCTCATCTATCCAGCCAGGTATTTGGGAGATTACATGTTTTTTTCATTGATTTGGTAAAACCTATTTACCTGATGAACCTATTTACCTACCTGAACCGGATGCTGTATATATATTCGCATGGATAATAGATTAAAACGTACAGAAGATTGACAATTATATATATATATATATATATATCTGTGTGTGTGTGTAATAGTCACGAAATATATACTCATAATAGGAATTTTAAAATATTGAAGTACTCAAACTAATATTAGAATTTCAAATATTAATTTTTATTGCCTTTTTAATTTTTAACACACATTTTTAAACAGTAATGACGTCTTTTTCACTAATAATATATGAAATAAAGTTGTGATATTTAATGTAAATTGAAAACTCATTCTACATTAAAATTAATATGTTTATGTGAGTATGAATTTTAAAGAATGATATTTTAATTTTAATAACAGGATTATTTTCATATTATAATTAAATAGGAACGTAAATATATCTTATTAATTAACTCTTGCTAATACTAAATCTCAATTATTGCCTAAAATTATCTTAACTTGATGAATTACAGCGATTTGAAGCTTAATTAAAATTTAATTAAAGAATAATCGATTTCATATGCACGTGGATAATTAACTGCACTTCATATTGGGTAGTTATAAAGTGGCCTTTCATTTCTAAAATTTATTAGTTTTCTCCAGCACTGTAGATGATTTAAGAGAGTTTCTATGGCAACAGTAAATGCCAGGGGATTTCATCGCAAGATAAAAGGCGAGCTCGCATTTATGAGACGTGGTACAATGGCATTAAGTGACTGCCAATGAAATACTTCAAAATTTGATTGACAATCTGTCAGTCACGTTTTAAAGTACTTCATTGGTTGTTACATCGCACAAAGATGATGTCACTTTCGTGAATGTAATGGTCTAATGAGTGGAAGTTCTACTACAGAAGTCTTTCTTATTTTCAAAAATTACAAGATTAATTTTTAGCTAAAATTAATATAAGTATACAAATCGTCTAATGGACTATATTCAAAATAAATTTTTGAATATACTCCATGAAGTGTGTATATTCCAATGAGTGAATGAACATGCTAATATTCTTTTCAATTTAAAAATAAATTAATGGAAAAGAAAAAAAAACAATTTTAATCAATATATTTTCTGTTCTAAATAAAATATCTTTTAGGTTTTTAGAAAAATTTAATTTTTGACTAATTTAATTATGATTTTAAGATGAAACTAATTTAAGATGAAACTTTAAATCAAAAAGTTATTAACATGCTAGTCATTAGAAAGTGAGTGTTTACCAAGGTTTTTTTAAATAATCTGAAGTGATCTATCAAGAAGTGATCGAAAAATCATTACTGATTTTCCTTTAACCCTTCTTTGCATAGTGGTGGAAATTTCCATCATAACCTAAAATGCCCAAAAATTATATAAAAGAACAAGTTCACTTTAAGTTGATCGTGTCTGGATACCTTTTTAATGTCCATTGCATAAAAAGAAACATAGCTGTCAAAAATAAACAAGTGTCGTTATCAGTGAAACGAGCTTAAAGTTGTCTCATTCCGCTGTTTGTTGTAGTTGCAATAAACGTATGATTTCGTTTATAATTTTGTTTTATTATATTAGAGATTCTATTGCTAAAATATTGAAAATGAGTGGAAGAAAGGTTTGTAACACGTGTTTCTGTTATTTTCCTCTTTTATTTCTATTTAGTACTAAGCCAATGATCTAACTTTGGATGATGATGGAAATTTTAAGCATATTGTTTTTTGCTAAATGTATACTATTAATATATACTAAGATTTTTTTAACCATTTTTTCTTTAATTTTGAACATGAATTATATCAACTTGATTAATTTCACCAATAAAGAAAAAATCATACAAAGAAGAGTTAAATATAGATCCGGTTTTCCTTTAAATAAAATAATTATTTGCATTTTTGTGCAATTCGGTAATGAAATGTAATAAAAAACCTGTCTGATAGCATCACGTGATCTACAATTTATATAAACGTTCGTGTATTTTGCAATGAACTAAGCGCCATCATTTTGTGAGATTTGCAATATTTTAATACATTTTTATTTTCACATAGTACCCCTAAATCTTAAGATTGTTTAACTTTTGGGTACTACAAGGGTTGATGGCGTCTTATGTGGTAGGGAATCCCTCCGTCACACGAAGGTGGGTGGGCTCCCGTTATTTGTACGTTGGTAATAAGAAAAGATTTCAGACATGGAGTACCAAAAGTACTGTTTCATTTAGAAAAAATAACGACTATAACCTTTTTCACGTGCTCACACCTAGTTTGTGAACATGATCGATCCTCAGCTGTGTTGAGTATAAAACCTACAACCTGCATTGTGAATATGAAGTTTTCCCGGAATAACCCTTTGTTATCTTATTTAAATATATAAACTTAAATAGAATTCTTCCTTAAAAAGATACGCATTCACTTATCAGTTAATAAACTACTTCATCTTAATAATTAGCAAATTTTTATTATATTATTATAAAATTTTTTATTAATTTAAAATTGGCTTTTTAATTTAATTTTTTATTTTAATGTAAAACATTTCTCTAATTGAAGTTAAAATGCTTCAGGTATGTTAAAAAATATACAGAAATATACTTATTTCGGTTTCATTTATTCTAGATGCCATATTAACATGAAATATTACATTTTTAATTTGATACTTAAGCAGTTTTAATTTTCGTTTGAAATAATTTAGAATATATAATTTCTTCTAAATATTTTCAAAATAATCTATTTAAAAAAATGTAATATTTTTAAAGTGCTATGTTGTATGCAGTATAAGAGAAATGATGCACTGCTATTGGGCAAAGAAATTGGGTGTCATTAACATTGTCTAATAGTAACACTCCCTCCAAAAAATTCATATGTATTACAAAATGTTGGTCAAATTTACTTATACACTTAATGAAACTATGATTATTTCATAAAATAAATTTCACTCGCATGAATTAAATCTTAAAATTGAGAGAATCATCAACGTCAATGTTCCATTTTGTTAAACTGCTTGGTGTTAGCATGAATATTACTATCACAAACCTTGACACACGTTCTTGTTGTTTCTGATGACACTCGGCAATGCCAAGCCCGCCCGTCAAAGACTAGGTGAATGAAGTCAGAGAGACAGTGTTTTCCGTTTTTGAATAGAGAACTCTCAAACGAAGGTGGAAATACGACTTTTCGATTATAGATGGCAGCACCATCTGAATATTCCAATTTAGAGATTGAAATCAGAGAAGACCCATAGCCTTGCTCAAACCCCCCCCCCCAAAAAAAAAATATTAAATTTTAATAGGAACATGGAGGACATTGCGATCTGACATATTTTACGTACCCCAGTCGATTTTAGCGAACACGACGGATCTTCGTCTAGAACGGGATTCGAACTCACTACTTTCCGGTAACGAGAATGACGCCTAACCAACCAGGCCACCGCACCCCCAAGGTCACGGACACACGTTGTATTATATGTAACATATTAATTACAAACAGTTGT
>JAPDSC010110767.1:129840-142936 GCA_026290005.1 Latrodectus geometricus | reverse complement strand
GAAATTTCATTGATGAGCAACAGGATGCATATTGTCAGCCATATGGTATGTAAACGCTGCTTTTCCCGTATACCCCCCCCCCAAAAAAAAAAAAAAGAAAAATCACAAATTGTAAGGTTAGATCTTAGTGGAAACCTGAAAAATGTAAGTTTCAAAATAATATTGATTATTTTTTAAATATGTAAATTGCAAACTGGTAAATCGCTATAGAATTTATAATTATAGTTTTGATAATTTTATAATTATAGTTTTGCATGCATTATCAACATCTGTATGCTTTGTAATAATCAATGAAATATGTTTTCTCATTTATTGCTAAAAATAACGGTTGGTAAATATTTATTTAAAATAGCTGTTGCGCGTATTATCTCTTCGAATATATTTTTCACCAAGAAAATATATCACCAAATCATACAAATTCTTATAATTTTATTCTGATTGTGAGGTAAAAATAGACTAGTTCATTGGAATAATTTACATAAAAATTTTATTTTTAATTTATATTCCAATATTTATATTGAGATAATTTCAGGAAGCTTACTTATATTTTTAATTTTATTTCAATATTATATTATAAATTTAAAACCACAGAATGCGCTTAAAATAAAAAATATAAAATATTAACCTAAGAAATAACTTAAATGGTGAGGTTACAATATTGCAACATTTGGCATAAAATCGCAACACTTGGAGACATATTTTTCTCACAGAGATGATCAACTTGATAATCCTTAAGTAATTTTAAAATGTAAGGCATCAAAACTCAGGGAATTAATTGCGATCATATCCTATATTGCCTTTTTATTAGTAGTATTTTATTGTTAATTGATCTAGTTAAGGAGAAAATGGTAGTTATTGTTAATTAAATTAAAACGATAGAATGAGTAATTAATGTGTGATATTTTTACTAGCACTTGTAGTTGCTAAAGTCACAATTTTGTTGCATTAAGTTAAAAAGTTTTTGTAACAAGAGATTGATAGAATCATTATTTTTTGTTGGCTTGTTTTATCATAGAATTCGTTTATTCTTTAAAATCAAGGTGGTTAACCATGTCCATGAAATTGGTTCAATAATTGAAACATGGAGTGTCAATAACGTGGAATAAAAATAACTGGTCTCAGCATGAAATATTTTCATACTGGTTATTATATACATGGTTATTTTGGTCTTTGATATGTTGTCAAAAATCATTTTTACAAATTAGTTATCTTATTTATTACTCTTTTCATCGGATAAAAGGAATTCTACTTTAAAATCAAATTATAATAAAAATTACTTTTATTTCTATTATATTATTTAATTTGATTTACTATTTGTATCATTGGTTTGATGAGTAAATTTTAATATGAATTGAATTCATTAATATTAAAAGTGAAGTATATTAATCAATTTTACAAGTGGCATAGTAAAAAATGTTAATTTCACAGAACCGTGATAAGAGATATATAAAAATTAGTTATGATTTGTTTTGTTATTTTCATCGGATATATTGGTTATATTTTGAACTCCAAGATAATAAAAATAAACAAATGATAAAATTGATTTAATATATAACTATTTATAATAATTTAATACACTATTTATTTGGTTTAATAAATAAATTTTAACATTAACTGAATTTTTTAATAGTATAATTATTATTTAAAAACTGAGTAAGACTTTAAAAAAGTCATAAAAATAATAAAAATTTATCATCAACTTAAGTTCTCAACTAGAGTTTTCAGAGAGTATGTTTTCTTTTATTTTTCTTTAAAATTCAACTACAAAGCCTTGGGAAAAGTATGTGATCCAAACTCTACATAACTTTATGAGGTTTCAAACAAGATGAACGGAAAATATTGGATCAGAAAATATTATTCTTTCACTTGATTCTACTTACGTCGAATGAGCTCTACTTCTGTTTTTATTAAGAAAATAATATTTCGGTTTCGTTTCCAAAAGTCTTTTTTTCCCTTATTTTTGGTGATTCAAAATCAATACTTTCCTGTTGACATACCCTGGAGGCTGACTTATTATTTTATGTTTTCATGTCATAATTTTATTACATTTTTAAAGCTAAATTTTTTTTATCATAAAAATAGATTGAAATAAATGTTTTAAATTCATATATTTTGCTCAAATAAAGTTGACTTGATAAAGAATTTTCTTAATATAATTAAAAAAATTATTTTTTAACTCTCACACTCCCTAAAAAATCAAAATCACTAAATATTTTATAGAATTGAATTTAAATAAATTAATTTACTATTAAAATATTTTAATTAAATTAACAATCTTATTATTTAATTCATTAGATACTAGTTATTTTTTCAAACAACTTAAAGCAAGTATTCATACAGAAATTATTTTTAAGTAAATAATCAACAAAATAAATCATTTGTTTTGTGAGATTATTCTTTTGAAAAATCAAACCTCTTATTTTAAAAATACTTATGTTTGATAGAAAAATATTATTTTTTTAAGAATTTAAATCTTTAAAGTTGTCATCAAATTTGTACAAAAATATTTTCTTTCTTTAGAAAGCTAGTCGTTATAATAAATTAGCATAAATAAATCTTAAAATTAGAAAAAAATTATTAATTTAAATTTATAATTTGATCTTATAATAAAATGTTTGTGATGTTTGGAATATATATAATCATAATACTTTTTTAATAACAATATAATAAATTTTAATATCCTTAATAATGTGTGTGTGTTATGTATTATATATAAATCTAATTTAGTTATTTTCACACCTGATATATTAACACCTGATTCACACCTGATGATGGTTTAAAAAGAAAAGTTTGCAGATTTAAAATATATTCTTCTTCCGAAAATTTAAGGCTAATAACATTTTATTCAAGGAATGTGTTGAATAACTTCCGATATTTGTGAGATTATTACGATTCTTATTAACTCATTATATTGGCATTGGTAAATTTGGTTCATATCAACTTTCAGAGAAAGATTCAAATTCTCACGGTAGTAAATAACAATTTTGATCAATATTTTGGATATCATTTTATTGTATAAGAATGTATTCCAATAAGATTACTTATTCTTCATATATGAATATAATAGTAAAGAGATATAGTGATTAAAAGCTTAGTAATCATACTTTTAAGCTAATACGGTGGAAATTCACTGAATTAAATGCTATCAAAAATATATTATACATCAAAAAATAAGGAACAGGTATGAAAATGGTAGTAATATGAAAACAATTTGTTGAAACGCAATGAAATTCTCACAGATTGTTGAATAGGGAAAGAAGCAATTCCGCGTAAAATAACAAAAGATAAAAAACAATTATTTTTCACATCAGCAGTATAAATAATAAGGTCTTAATTTGTACTAATAATTGTTTAAACGTAAGCATTCATCAGTAGGACCTGTGACTGGTTCTGTTAGTATTGCCGGCCCGACAGCGACGACCCCTACTTGTAAGCACGTCACTTGAGCACAGGACTTTGAGAGATTTGTGCTCATTCTTGAAATAACACATACTTTCATGTCATGCAGGTTTTGAAAAGGATTCATCGAAACAGAAAGATGTCTCCCGAGTATGTCCCAGACATGCTCTTCAGGCTCAAGTAGGACAAACGCTTTGGCCTTCTCATTCAAAGTACTTATTTAAATATTTTGTTTGAAAACTTAATACTTAAATATCTTTAATTAGATATTAAATTGGTAAATAAACGGAAAAATATAGCATGTTGAACAATTTAAGAGATTTTTTTATCAACGAATTTCCTTTAAACATTTAATATATTTAATACTTAAAAGGAAGTAAAATATATTTAATTAATGACCTACTATTAGATATATATCGTAATACCTAATTATTTAGAATTTAACTAACTACTTAAACTACTTATTATAATTCAACTATTTTCTACCACGAAAATATAATATATATATAACATAAAACTTTTTAAAATATTAATTTAATTTTATTATAATTTTATGAAATATAAAAGATGCTTTCTTAAGCAAGCAATTAGTAATTTGCCTAACCTCATAGCATTTACGAGATGATATGCAAATGACGTGACCGATATGTCTTGCATTGTAATCTGCATTAATAAAGCTTGACGTGATGCAAGAGATCGTGTGGAATACAATTAATGGCTGATGACGGCGATTAGACGATGAAGCCCTAGATTATCTGATGTTCAAACAGAAGGGATGTAATCTCAGATGATATTTAATGAATTTTAGAAGCATTCCGATGAGAAGTTTATTTTCAGCAATAATTTTTGGTCATTTTATGCGGATAGAATGATTGTATCTCTTTTCATTACAATATATTGCCACTGATGTGTAGTTGTAAGACAAATAATGATTGATTAATTGAGAAGACTTTGCAATCAAAACAATTTAAAAATGAAAATTCATTTATTGTTTGATTGCGATGTTTTTCTACTAAGAATACTTTTGTTTTTAATATTGTTTTTGGGATGATTTTTTTCCTGGGTTGTATTTTGGAGGAAATCAATCCATTTTTTCTTGTTTATCTAAATTACAAAACTTTAAAACCATCAACCGTTAATTTTCCAGCTATTGATATCACTATTTATTTAAATATTGGAAAGCTATTGAGAGAACTTATTATATAAAGAAATCTTAATAAACTCTTATAGAACATAGATTGTGGAACATTATTAGGCTCAAATAAGTGGACATAAATTATTTTAGAATGAAGTATTAATTTAAGCAGTTATGCCGTGATGTCGCTTCATTATTCATGCATAAACAAAGGCATAATTTTAACTTTATTAAAATATGCATAACAGGTATTGGGAAGTCATACATGACTGGAATGGAAAACCCTATGAATGAATACGCACACACAATATATTTGATTATATATTTTATACGTATTGCATTATTACCACCCTATATTTGTATGTCATGCATGCCTAATTTCTGTCACATTATTCTATAAATTTATAGAAAATTTATTCAAACTCTCTTGGATACTATAAAAATAGTAAATGAGTACACAAGAGTAACTTCTATCATGCAAAATAGGTCATCATAATAAAGTTGTCTTTTCACTTCAAATGCACGTAAATTTTTAATTACGAATTTATATTCTCACTATATCTTACATTTGGATCGAAACACGTATTGCTGTAAGCTCATGTTATTTATATATGTTTTATAGTAGATGTTCCGAATAAAGTATTCAATACATAATTCGAATTATATATGCAGTGACGTCTCTATCTCGTTAATTTTGTAATAGCTGAAATCTTCTAATTCCCAATATGAATCATTGAAAGTTATGAATCCGAAACTTAAATTAAATTATAGATATTATTGAAATATGAATCAAACTTTCCGATGATGCAAAATATATGTAAATTAAAATCTGATCAGAATTGCACTTTAAAATCTAGTTTACCAAGTTAAGATTAAAACTGAAATTATATGAAAAGCACGAAATAAGCAGAAATCTAAATTAGAAGGCGTAAAGAAAGAAATTATATATTGATTCGATAAATATATAAAAAGATAAGATATTTGTGATATTAAATTAATTCATTGTGAGTGAAATCTAAACACTTATTCTTCTGAATAATTATATTTGTGTCTGTATATTTTATAGTACTCTTAAACTGTTACTAAATTTTCATAATTTTATAATTTATTCTTGTTGACAATTCAATGGTAATTATTCTGTTCTTCAGTTTTACAGTTCCAAGTTCTTCAGTTTTAATTACAAGGTATTCAAAACTATTTGAATACCTTGTAATTTTGGTTGTTTGTTATTGAAGTCAAGTTAAAGACATCTTTTTTAACAGGTCTGTACTTTCGTTATATATAGGAAAATTCATTATAAGTAGTATATATAGCAAAATATTTTTATGAAACTTCGTTATATACAGCAAAATTTTGGAGTATTGTATAATGTCCTTAGCAATTTTTCACTATTTATTAATTATTATGTTTAAGTTATGATTTAAGTAAATTACAAATGCTATGCTCAAATTTACGGAATAAAAATCAGTACATGTTTTAAATTTTTAATAACCATCTTAATATAAAATTCAACACATTCCAAGCAGTTGTTCTCAGTTCTGTACCGAAAAACAACTCGACAGTCAGACAAAATATGAATTTTATTTATAAACTTAAATCTCATACCTCTTATACATAAAAAATACTGTTTTTTGGTAAATTGTACATATCAATCTTTGTGTAATAACTGCATAAAAATAAAACATAATTATAATACTTTCAAAAACAATTAAGTAATTATAAATTGATGAATCTGGGGTATCATGACAAGTATATGTTTCTTTTGCTTTCATTTATTTAATTGCAATGCTTTTAATTAACAATTCATATTATCTAATAAATACGTCTAAAATACGTTGTGAAATAAGTTATTTAACTCAAGATCCGAGTTACACATGCAGCGGTCTCGAGATCTCGCTATACTCATAATAGCGTGAACTTGCTAATTCGCAATCTAAAGTGTTCAACATTTATTTTATGATCCAAAAAGGAAGCTGCAAAATTCATTGCGCGCGCGGGGTATTAATAAGGTTATTCTTGCAGAAACAAGAATTGCTTTCCGAAGATACGAACAAAGATAAAGTCTAGCGGCACGTCATCATTCTCCTGGCAATGAATGGGAAATTTTAGTTCAGCAACATTTAGCGTTTCAGTAAGTAAAAGTGAAATACTGTTAATTAGTTTTAAATATCATTGAAGGATAAAATGTAAGATTAATTCTTACTTTACAGTCACAGTTATGTCTAAGAGGTACAATGCGGACTCAGTTAATTGCAAATGTCTGCTTTTGATAGATTATTCTCTTTTAAATAGGTCAAAAATTATTTACAATATAGTTAAAAATTCCAATTAGTTTTAAATCACGTTTTTCACCACGTGATTTGAACTATGAGCTTATTAATTATGTATGCATTCTGTTTATACAACAGAACGGTTTATATTGTATCTTAGACCGTTCATATATTTAAAATCGATAGAAAATTAATTTAATTGACGACAGATTTGATTAGATGAAGTTTAAATGAGATTGTAAACATCAGAAATTCACTTAAGCACATTGTAACGAAAATAAAATTTATTCAATTTAAAAAAATAAAAAATGTTTATGAAAATATTACAAATTCGACTTAAATCAAATAAATATTATTGAAAACATTTATTTGAATATATGATAAAGTATACTTGATTATGATGGCTGCCATGAGATCTATGTACAATGCTGTCTTACTACCATAAACTGTGTTCTTTGTATAAAGATAATTGCAAATGAGTTCAATATTTTACATTTCACATATAACATTTCTATTTTTGAGTGACTAATTATGGGATTAGAATTCTAAATCGACACTGCCTTCTAACAACTAGTTTTTATCGGTATGATGGAATAACGTTATTGAAGAGATTCAGAATAATATCTTTTATTATGCATACACTAATGAACAATTTAGTAATTACTAAAATCTTACTTTTTTCTTCGTATAGATAAGTTTTCTTTTCTTCCCAACTTATTCTCGTTAGAATATTTATTTTTCTTCTGGGAACAATTGAAGTATGATTATCACCAAAGTCATCGATCAAAAATGTCCAACAACTTCTGCAGTAAGTCCATTCACAAACTGGAATGTTCACGATTTTCATGTTCCTGATATTTTTATTTCCCAATAATGGGGAAAAATATAAACTTACGTCAACAGTAACCTATAAATCGTACAAAATAAATTGACGAAAAGCTCTGTTTCAACATGCAAGTTGAAGTTTCCACGCAAAAGTGAAACCAATAAATCGGTTACCGATATTTTATGCATTATCACCGATTTTGGGCTTTATTTTTGATGCATATGACGATTTCAAAGGAAATGGATGGGAAATATGATTGAATCAAAGCTTTGAATTTATTGACAAGAATGGAATACATTTTTTCTGTGTTTACTAAAATATTATATTGATTGCTAATATTATGGAAAAATTTTACATAAAGAAAACATTTCGCTTAATATGTTTCTGAATTACATTTTTTAAATTAAATACTATTTGATATACAACGATAATCATATATTTTCGTCCCAAATAATATTAACATAGGCTATCGGTGATGTTCTGAAGTAGGTCTTAAGAATCTGGTGGTATAGAATGGATTCATTTGATACATATAATGATATCTATGAAAGTAGATATGAGAAATGTGTTTGAATTTATTGAAAATAGGGAAACATATTGTATTTATTTATTTTGTACTTACTAACCTATTGAGTTTAATGTGAATATTATTTAAATTCTTAAATATCAAATTAAAGAAATTTCTTTTTGAAGCGTCATGAATTGGTTTTTATTTAACATTGCTTTTAAGAGTAGATGTAATTGTATTCAAAAAAGTTTCTATATTCATTTCTTAAGTAGCCAGTAAAATTTGTTATTATTGATCATCTGAAATGTCTGAAGATGCTTAAAACAAATATTTGAATATGATTTCTTAGGAAGTGAACAAAATGTATAATTGAATGAAAACTTTGATTTAATGACTAAAATAAATAGGAAGCAATTTCTTAGAATTAGTGATTATAAAAACATTATATTTAACATGACCATTAGAGAAATTTGTTTTGCATATTTTATGCAGTTCTTAATATTTTCCTAAAAAAAATATGTTCAGTTTTATTTATTTGATTACTTGTAAAAACATGTATTTGCGTATAAACGTTGAAGAGCTATAGATTACTATTGACCGTCTGAAATATACCCTGTGAAAACGTTGATGCTTCAGGATTATATTTTTAATACATATTTTGTTATCATTTGAATGAGATTTAAGATTAAGTTAACAATTTTTATTTGTTGATAAGAATGGGAAATAACTATGAGGTTTTGGACTTTGTTTTGCAAAAACATTAAATTTAGTATGAGTTTTGCATTTTTTTCTAAAGATGGGCACTGGTGCAAAACAAGTCTGGAAGATGCTCTACTTGTTTTATTTATCATCCGGTGGGTAACCTCGAATTAAATCACGGAGATGAGTAGCATTACACACGTCACACCACTACAAACTCGTTTATAGGGTGGATCATATTCATTCATCATCTCAGAAGAAAGGAAAAGAAAACATAGAGAGACAAGAACACCCTTGCTCGAAGCGGGATTCGCACCCTGAACCAACAGCCTAGGAGATAGTAACGCTAACCACTCAGTCATCAGAGTTGCTTAATTACTTTTTAAAGATTTTCGTGCACCAATTTTATTTCAATATGTTTATTTTCTAAATTTTATGTACTTATTTGAATATATAGAGTGGTATTAGTCATCAGAGTACCTTAATACGATAAGAAATTTTACTTCTAATATTGTATATTTATTATTGAATCAGTTGTATTACGAATAATGTTTAATATTCATGTCTGTTATTTAAAAACATGTGATTATTAAGTAAACTTTGTTATTACAAAACTAAATAAATCAGTATTAAATTAGTGTTAATCACTAGAAAATGGTGATTTAATTAATCAATATTAGCATAGAATCTAAAAGTGAGATATTAAATATACTTTAAGCTGGATATTATTAGGGAATAAGATCATTTTAACATTCACAATATAAATATTAAATAGGTTTAATTTGAATATGTAAATAGCTTTGCATCATTGCAAAGGAATAGAATTAATTTTCATTTGTATATAATTTACATTACGTTCAAATGAGTTTATTAATTATAAGTAAAAACTTAAATAATAAGTTTTCTGTCATTATAAAACATTTCAAAAAATTAATTTTATTCAATTAAGAAACACGCCCTTCTAAAAAAGTTTAATTAAAAATAAATATTGATAGCAAAAATACCAATAAAATTAAAATGTTTTTGCATATTTGTAAATAGAGAGGCAACATATTATGCAATATTTTAATTTCAAATAGCGTAAAAAAGTTTATTTTTGAAAACAAAGAAAGATTTGATGTAAAATACCTACAAACGTCTTTATTCGAAACTATCGGGGAAGAAATTTTTATGCACTCTGTTTATTCTAAAAAAAAATTGTTTTGCACGTTAAGAAACAAAGTTATTCCTTCAAACTTTAATGTTTACGCATTAAAAATACTAATAAAATAAACACAGGTATTTATCTTTATTAGCAAACCAGTTAATTAGATTTTAAATCAACTTAAGACATTAGATTTTTGCTACCTTAATCTACGTAAAAAAGGTAGGGTCAATTTGATGTCTGATAACACTTCCACCGAATAAAAAACTCATTACAAAAAGGAAGAAAGTGAAACAGTTCTTTTATCTTTCACACTTTTTTCTTTATTAAATTTAATTGTGTATCAACAAATCATAATCACAATTTTCACATTTTTTTACGTCTAAGAAGTAAAAGTTTGGTAATAGTATGTGGCACCTTGCCAAATTTCATTTGGTAGAGAAATGATCAGGAAAACAGCCAAGAAGCGAAATAAAAAGTCAAATTTAAGAGAAATAACACAAAGAAATCAGTTTTCTCCTTTAATTCGAACGCATTAGAAACTAAATAGCCACCGGAGTAGTTTTTAATGCTCTTTCTAGTTTCACTAGTTTCTTTTCATAAAAGAAATTGGAATATGTTAAATTAAATTAACTTTTTACAACCACAAATCGGATCGTTTGATATCTTTTCACATATTTAGTTTTTAAAAGTATGGAAAGATCGTTTGTAAAAGTTATAATTTTTGTTGATAATATTCAATGATTTTACGTAAAAGATTTGTTTGATATTTCAGTTTCGTTATATTAGTTACAGATTTTTTTCTTTTTTTAACTGCGAATTCTAATAAATAAATATTTAGATTAAAAATCTAAATATTTTAAAGGTTTATAAAACTATTAATTCTTACTTTTAAAAATTTTAATAAGTATTTTAAATATTGAAGACAATTTTCTCTATTTTACATTATCAAAATTTCGAAACTCTTTACATTAAAGATATTGAAATAATCTTTTTAATTACATGGTATAAGTTTAGAAAATAAATATAGTAAATGATTTGCGCTGCTTAAAGAAATATTAAAAATTTTCAGTAATTCAACATTTCAATATTTGAGTCAGTATCCTTCACTGTTAATTTTTAATTAATTAATTAATGTTAATTAATCATCTTAAAGGAAATTTTCTACTCTTAATTCCTGATTTGTCCTAACATCAGCTTAAATGTGACTCCAAACTTCTAAATATATTCGCACATGAAATGGGAATCGAACCCAAGAACAACTTAACTCAGCATTACACAGTTTCACAGTTACCAGTATATAGTAGACTAATTCACAAAATTTAATTTAATCCAACGGAACTTTAAATATGGAGACTTATTCATAACAATTAATCTGATTTACTAATTCTTAGAATCTCAAAAACAAAATAAATCCAATTTTTTTAATTCAACATTAAAAGTTTATCTGTATTCATATGATAAGATTAATTAAATAAATTTCATTTATAGTAAATCAAACACAGTTTCATTTTAAATTAAAAATTTGATTTTGAAAATTTTTTAAATAATGAAGTCTGAAAAACGAATAAATAATGCGTCTGAATAGCGAAACTTCTAAATATTAATTACATAATTTATTTGTTTATGATTTCTAATTGTTTGGATTCTATAAAATGAAATAGTTAATCACGTATGAAAAATAGTTTTGAAACTTAACACGGTACAATAAAAGCTTTTACTATGGAATATTTAATTTTAAAACTAATTTGTATCCAAAATACCCAAGAATATTCTTGGGTATTTTTGGTACAAATTAGTTTTAAAATATATGTGTGACATATGTTTGATGTGAAAAAATGAAAAATTTTAAATTTTAAGTCTTGGGTTCAAAATAATTTATTCAGTATAATAAGAAATAAAACATTCAAAAATAGAAGAAATGGCATTTTTTTTACCATTAAATACAATTAAATTACATATTCAATATTCTTATTTTACTTTTTACCTTATTAATTTATTAGACATTTTGAAAATTAAATTATTAAAGATTTCATTTTTATAAATTTGCAAACGTTAAAATATCGATGAATAGTTAGGTGGAATATATAAAATGTCTGTGTAACTGTTATATTTTGAAATAAACGTTTATTTTTTCTCAAAATAATTTAAAAGTAAATTTTCACATGATTCGAATCTCTATAGAAATCTCCAGAATCTTAACAATTAACTTTTATCAATAAAAGTTAAGACATATCCTTATTAGTAACATGATATGTTCATTTAACCTGCGTTTTGATTGGAAAGGAAACGGCTGTTCTCAAAGTATTTAGTGAATAATTATCCAGTTAATTACAAGTAAATGATTTTCTCTTCACCATTAATTTATTTTAACGAGACGAGTCCTCATAAATTCCAAGCATACCTTCTGGAATAGACGGTTAACAGTTAGGTTCATATTTCTTCTTTAACTGTAACACCCGAATTCAATTATGACATCTAATTGCAGAAGAGATCTCTAACTCTGATTTTGGGAGTGACATCGATAGTTGATGATCATCGTTCTTAATTTGTATTTCACTTATTTCCAGAAAAATAAGCTACATATTGCAGAGCAAATATTTTGATCATCTCAACTTAAATATTTGAAGATTTTTGTTACTTATTGTTATCCAATAAAGACTTTCAAATACCCGTGAAAATGAAATGAATGAGGACTACTGATGACAGCTGATTGTTGATTGATTTTCGTCTGCAGATTTAGAATTCATGCTAATTAATCACAGACTAAGATAAGACTAGTTTCGATTTTTCATGCAATCAATTGCACATTTGCTGAATGCATAAAATATAGTTTAATGATATTTAGCCAGTGCTTTTATGAGCATGTTCAAATATGAATAAGAATCCTTATAGTTTAATTTAATAAATAATTCATAAATAACAAGAAAGAAAATAGCATTTCTAGTATTCGTAAAACTTAATGAACAAACAATATCTGAAATATTCAAACTATTAAAGAGAAATAGAGGATTTTATCCAAAAATGAAAAAAATTATGATTTTCTATCTGAAAATATTTTTTTTTTTAAAATATTCAATATGTCCAAGTATCATATTTTTCATGTGCACACACA
>JAPDSC010110767.1:117452-129740 GCA_026290005.1 Latrodectus geometricus | reverse complement strand
AAATGTATATACAAGAAATATTTTAATAAAAGTTGTTTTCTTAATTGCTAATAATCAATGATAAATATTTCATGTTTGAAAAATATCTGAAGCGAAGTAGTTGAAATGTAAAATGCATTTTCATAAAAATGAAAATGCGGAATTCTGTATTTATAATTATTTGTCTTTTTAATAAAATTTTATTTCAGTTATTTTCATTTAGTTTTAAGTGAAAACAAACGCATGTCAACATTTATATCTAAATTAAGTCAGAAAACAGACTAAATTAATCATGATTAATTTAGTCTGTTTAATAGAAACTATATTCTCAATAAGAAAAAATTATTGGGAGTACATTTAAAATAGTTGAATTACAAATATTTAACGTATTAAATATTATTATTCATTTATAAAGCATTATGAATTTAGTTTAAAGAAATTTAATAAGTACTTGCCCAAAACTTAAAAAAATATTAAGATAGTGTCTTCTAAAAACTCAAAAATTGAAAATGAAATTACGGATGTTTATATATTTTCCTTGCATTTCAATATATTATTTTAGATTTTTATATAATATGCCTTTGATAAAAGAAGAAATTTTTGTGCATTGTAAGTTGTTAGTTTTTTTAATAGTTGTGGATTTCACTGGTTAAACATAATAGAATAATATTTTGCGAAATGTAATTTATTGGATTAAAAATTTAGGAAAAAGTTATGAAAGGGAATTTTTAAATATAGAGTTCGTCTTAAAATGTCTTAAAATTAAAACTTATGTCTTAAAATGAACTGAATATTTCTGATATAGCAGAAGTTAAGCAAAATGTTTGTGAGTGTATATATGTGTAAGCACATGTGCGTGTATGTCCAAACTCTAAATGTTACACCAATTAACAGAACTCTGTTTTGAAGTGCTTTTTCTTAAAAAAATGAGTTTACAAATTTATATGCATGTGTAATATAATGAATATATTGTTTTCCATCATTAGCAAGTAAGATATTAAAAATAATTTTTGTATTGAAACTAAAATAAATTTAAAAGATTGTCTTATTTCTATTCAAATGCAGTAGGGCTCTTAATTGAAAAAAATTGGAACATTCCCTATTTCATAATTTGAATTGTTATGACATTTAAACAAGATTTTTTGGATCCACAGAAACCAAGTTTTAAATTATGAGTCACAATTAATTCGAGAATCTCAACCAAACTGCCACTCCCCCTATATAGGGGTCAGTGTGCCTGACTACTGATAAGGAGGTTCTGGGTTCGAATCTCGGTTCGAGCTCATGCTTAAACCGAGACTCGAACCCAGGCCTGAAGACAGGAGAGAGTAAGTGCATTCATATGCACTTTCTCTCTCTCCTGTTTTTTTCCTTTCTTTGTAAGAATGGTTGTTTATCCTATAAACGGGTACCTAAGGCATGTGTGTGCTGAAGAAGTCGGAGTACACACCAAATTACTGTTCAGTTGAAAAATTGGAGCAAAAAAAAAAAAAAAAAAATACATCAACTAAATTTCAGTTAGATTACAAAAAGTACTCTATTGTGGAACATTTGGAAAAAAAAGTACCTTATTTTCCAAATGTTTTTATTACATCTAATTATTATATTCCAATATATTTATAATCTAATTATTATATCTAATTACTATATTCCAAATATATTATTATATCTAATCTAATAAATTCAACTTGATAAATAGTTGAATTTATTAGATTAGATATAAAAAGTATAGTACGACTTCTTACTTCTCTTCTTTTTCCATTCTTTTTTTTAAAATTATGATTAAATAGAACCAATGTGATTCTAAATTCTTTTGAAAGGATATATATAATACTTAGAAGCATTGAACGTAAATTTTTAATTCTATTCTTTCCTAAAGATAAAATAAGCTATAAAAAATGGAATAGATTATTTTTAAGAAGAATGATACTTGGAAATCCATTTAATAATAAAAATTACGTTTTTACAAGGATTCTACAAAGAATAATAATATAAAGGAAACTAAAAAATATATCGAAACAGTAGGTCTATAAATCAATTGGCGCTGAATGTTTATGACACAAAAATATGAAGACACTTTAGCTAACGTTATTACATCTAATTATTATACCTTTATGGGTTTAACAACAAACCTTTTATTTACATAACTATTCTACAAAATATATAGGATAAATTGAGGATATTGTATATTATTTTATCAATTCGTATATTGTTCCAGCAGATTCTACACTTTTATTTAAATACGTAATTTTGAACTATTCATTCGGAATGAAAATTTTATTATCTAAAAATACGTAAACGCATTCAGACATAGATGGCTCTTTTCTTAAATGTGTGATAATGCTAATTATTTTACAGCTCATGTTTTAAGAAACATGTTTGAGTTTGAAGTAACACAACTTATGGAGCAAAATATATTCTTCTGACTTGTATACGATTGCATCAAGAAAGTAACGTTTTTGTGTGCTAAGCTTATATTTTTTGCATAAGTAGTATATAAATTTTATTAATTCAAGCTCAGTACTCACAATATGGGTAATTTTTCAAACGATTAAGATTTCTTCTCTCTCAATTAAATGCAACCTCATTTTTTCAAGAAAGATCTTACCATGTTCTTCAAATCATCCACATGAATAAAATATTTGTAAACTTTTTACATCGCATGTTTTACTTAAGAGACCAAATGGAGGAGATAATAAATCGTTTTAAATAAGACAAACTGAATTAGTATTTTGCAACCTATATCGAAATGGTATTTATTTATTTAATCAAATTTTAAATATTGTATATATAACGTTAAACATATTATTTTAAAGATATTTGGTGGTGGACGAGACAATCCGGTGGAAGGTAGTGAGTTCGAATACAACCCAATCAAAGATCCATTTTGTTTGTTATTGGTGGCAGGAGCACCTAAAATATGTTATGGCTGCAATATCTTCCAAGTGAAATAATACTTCTATGTGCGTCAGGCAAAGTCTGGGACTTTTTTTTCTTGTTTCCCTACTTGTAAATTACAGACTCACCGCTTGATCTTCTAACATGAAATAAAAATTTAATAAATAAAAATTCATGCTGCATTGCAGAGGTAAGATAAAAATCAGATTTCAACATTTTGTAAATCTTAGTCTTGAACCTGCATCCCACATCCTTCATCATGATTCCCACAGGTTCATGGATTTGATCTTTTTCGATCAATTGAGATTAGTCAACAGGAACAAAAATATGTTGTAAGTTCATAACGAAAAATTGGTATTTATTTCTTAATCATCATACTTAATGATTGAAATATCGATATGATATAATAAGTTATCTTATTATAAAGACTCATAATATAAAGAAACACCATTGCTTTGAAATTTTAATGCAATGAAAATTTTAATCAATACGCAAAATACCTTTGAATACACGTTTTCCTTAAATAACATGGAAGCTTCCGTCAACAGAATGATTTTTAGAGGTTTCTGTTTAGTTTTCTTTTTATTTTAGGAAATGTTTTGATAAAATACAAGTACAGAAATGTTAATAAAGTTTATTTGTAACAATTTAAAGCTTAACATAACTAATTTAAATTTTATAAAGCATTAAAAACAATTATTTTATGACCCAGAACAACTTTTATTTACCACACAGTTAATTTTGTTACAGTATATTACAACAAAGTTTTACTTTTTCACTTTACAATTCTGAATACCGTTGCCAACAACTTTTTCCTTAAAATGTTATTTAAATATGCTTAAACTTATGCTTCTTTCATTAAATGTATCTTTCGTGAAAACATAAGTCACAGTACGATTTTTCTCAAAATAAGATTAATTTAGTTTTCTCCATCCAACAAACGCTTCTTCTAAAGTAAACATTTTAGAAAGAGAAACGTTTTTCTTTCAACAATTCGCACTTTTGAGAGAATGATAAAGTATTAATGAGAGCTCGCTGTTTCGCTCTCAAGGAATTTCAGCCACCTATTTATTATATATGTGAGAAACGTGCTTTAGATCCAAGTGCCATTAAAACGGTTGCAGTTACAGTGCATTTATCTTTTCCGGAGGCGCATTCTTCTGGAATAGTAAAAACCAATCATGCGAATTTTAAGAGCTTTATTCTCTTATCAGCTCAGGAAATGATTATTTTCAAATTGAAAAGCTTCATTCTAATGCTTGAAGAAGTACTTCATTCTAATTCGTGTCTGAAATTTTCTTGCCAAATGAAATGGAAATCTTGATAGTTGGGTTGTAAAGTTAACTTATCTTGAGTGCAATTTTTAGTCACGTGAACGGTCCACTCCAATAAGATCTCTTCGTGCTTTCGATACTTAACTTTAATCTATTTATATAATATATCCGATGGCTTGGAATTTGTCTGACAATTCAAGTGAAAATTTTCCCTTACTTAATATCTCAGCATTCTACTTTGAATAAAATTGTGATAGAAGAGACAATAAATCAAAATAAGTAACAATTGTTTTCATGAGCAAATTCAGCAGCAAATGAGGGTATCTTTAAAAATATGTTTGAAAATAAGGAACCAAATGCATAGATTTGCTATTATTTTGAAGAAAAGGGAATTCTCTGCGATTAAGTATAATTTATTTTCTATGAATTGGTAAAGACTAAATCCCACACACATATAAAATAAAAGTTTTAGATATATTAATGTTTAATATTTATATTTCATACAAAATGCCTAATCCATTACTGATGACATAAAATATGTTTTATTTGCTTGTGATATAGACTAACGTAACCCCTATTTAAGTTACAATATTTTTATCAATAATATTTACCCCCCCCCGTTATTTGAAATTTTCTAATTTGGATGTAAATTATATTAAATCTCTTATGTCATAGTAATTCATATTGCTTGTATTTATTGTAACTAATCAGCCCTCATTATAAGTATAAGTAATCTGTTCTGTTTTTCTCTTACACGTTTTTGAATGTGTCGATCTTGTTCTTGAGCTTTAGCTTATGAGCCACGCATGTGTATTCTACTTCGCAATAAACATTAACTTTCAACAGCTCAGGGCATTTTGTTTTCATGCATATTTTTTTGTTCCTTCGCATTTTCAAAAATTTGTGAAGTCGAGTTTAGAGTTACATTGAATTTGATTTAACAAAAGAAATATCGAAAAAATACATGAAATGAAAGTCTGTTCTGATTCCATTGATTTTAAATATCATTTACGATTTCATTGGCGGGAAGTGAATTTTTATAAAAATTATAAATCATAAGACATTTTTAATAAAGAAAGAGTTTCAAAAGGCAATTTAATAAAAATAAGAGATAAAATTAATCATGAAATTATTGATTCAGATGATGCAAAAGTTGATTTAGTCAAAAATAAATTCAGATTTTACTAATGAAGAATCGAGTATTTTCGAAAATATATGCATTACATATGAAGAAAAAGATATTGAAACATTCAGGGTGATCTTTTTTGAAGTAACAGTGTTTGGAGTCCCTTGTACCTCGATCTAATAACCGAAATGGCACCAAACTTGGTATTTTAACTAATCAAGACATGGGAAAAAGGATTAGGAGAAACAAAATTTTAGTTACAAAAATCACCACTAGGACATTTTGTGACACTTTACAATGTATAAAATGTGTGAAAAGAAAAATACTATTACATGCAATCGTACTGTCAAATTATTAATGTTTATTTACTACATCAACTTTCGTGGAGAGGAATTAGACTACATTACATGTGAGCACCGTTCTCAGAAATAACAATAATAATACGTAATTTTTTTCTGGTTCTAAATTCCTGAAGAGCTGGGGATGCATTACATTGATTCATATAATACAGTTTCACCAGTAACACACATCCGGTAACATAAGAGGCATGGCCACTGGAGCTCGTTTACTTCAGCTGAAATTATTTATCGGACCTGCCTACTTCTTGCTTTTATAGCTCCTATTACTGGCCCTGTCATCGCCCAACATTTGTATTTTTCTTTGATACTTGTATTTTACGCTAATTCCCGTTACTGTAAAATAAAGCAACGCCACAAAATATCCTAGCGGTGATTTTTGGAACTAATTTTTTTTTCACGGAATCCTTTTTGTAATATATAATCCTTTTAGTAAATTTCCAGAAACTTCTGATGTTGTAAAACACTATTTCTACACGAACGATCGTTTAACTGGTGCTTCTTCTAAGCTGCAGATATTTTAATTGGGACATTGATAGCTTAATACTCAAAGGAGGTTTTTTTTAAGAGGTTTTGTTAAAAGTGTTGAGAATAAATTGGCATCCCTAAAGCTATACTTTTGATTTTAAAGTACTTCCTTCGAATTTTTTAACACTTACAAAACATAATGTCCTTTCAGTAACAACAAGACTTTTTGACCCATTGGAATTGTTATCACCAAATGCTATTTATGCAAAAATATTCTTACTAGAATTGTCAGAAAAATGAACAGTTTAAAACATTCTTTGCTTCAGAAAATATGAAATGGCGTTTCATTCCTCCAGCTGAACTTCGTTTTGGAGGCCTATGGGAATCAGCAGTCAAGTCTATGAAATCTTCGAAGAGCACACTTGTTGACTTGCACAGAATTTATCACTTTAATAATTAAGATTAAGCCTTTTTTGAATTCAAGACCTCTTGTTCAACAGTCATACAATCCAACTGATTTAGCTGTTCTCATTCCTGGTTAATTTCTGCACTTACAACACTCTCAAAGGAAAATCATCTAGCACAATCAAAATCTCTAGTGGACCACCGGACAAATGATCTTTCAATATATTTGGAAACGTTGGAGTCAAGAGAATTTATCGCAGTTACATCCTAGGCATAAATTGAAAAAATCCCAGGAAAATTTATCACTTAATGAATTGGCTTTAATGAAGGAAGAAAACATCCCTCCCCTACTATGGAAATTGGGAAGAATAACTCGTGTTTATCCTGGAACTGATAATGAAGTTAGAATGGTGGACAATTTTTGAAATTACACGGAGAAGTTAATAGACATATTGCTAAGCTCTGCCCTTTACCTGTGAAGAATTATTGAACATTTAGAAGCATTCGGAACATTACTTTAATAATTTTAATTCCTTTATTTTCATTTAAATATATTGTATTATTAATATTAAATATTGTATTTAGCATTGTAACTGTATTGAAGCCCCTGGTGTTCTTCAGGTTCTTGTTCTTCTGGTTGTTAATATATTTGTTATTGTACCTAGTAGGCGCTCCTTGTAAGTATATGCAATTTATTCAATTTTTTCTCTTACCATTTTTGTAAGTGGCAATCTTGTTCTTGAGCTTTAGTTTTAAACCACGCATTTGTATTCCATTTCACAATAAATTTTAACTTTCAGTAGTTCATTGTATTTTCTTTTCACGCATCTTTTTTGTTCCTTTGCATATTCAAAAACATAGATTAAAAAAAAATACATTCTGAAAATTAAGCCTGCAGTTCATTATAATACTATTTTGGACATATTTAGGAAACATTTCATTTACCGAGGTTTGACTGTTTAAATGATCAGTATTGTCAAAAGTACTCCAGTAATATATAATTATTATTTAATTATTAAAAAAGTTATCATAATCATAAAAATCAGTTTTAATCCTGAATTATATATTTCATTGCAATAGACAATATTTTAAAAAAATCATTTTGTTCATTTAGTAGCTTCTAAGCAAACAGCCAAAAATGTAACGAAAACCCTTTTATAATATTTACTTATGTGCTATAAAATACTATATTAAAATTTAATTTGTCTTGAAGCAATAATCCCTACATTAGTGTAAAATTTTCAAGTTTTTTTTGTCATGGCACACGTTTAATGATTTCAAAATTTGGCGGCACACAAAGAAAAAAATAAGTTTAGAAGTTATTTACTTATCTCTAAATGCACAATGATATAATTTTATAATTTTGAATGAAAATATAATATAATATGCTCTATTATAACAACAGTACGCACATCAAGGAATTAATTACAATTTATTAACAAGGATAATTTTTTTGAGAAATTTGAACTCCATACTTTTAATAATATTTATATTTGGTCATAAAAATGACACATACTGTTACTCACTGTTCCTCTCCCATTGTTTTCTACATTTTAAGTCTTGACACATTTATTCAGTTGATACGAATCTGAATTCCCACACATATAAATAAGATGTAGAAAATTGTTATTGTAGACACACTTTTTGAAGACTTGGAACACTTTGAACTTCTTCACGTGGGACAAATATTACTTTTTATGAAAGGCCACAGTTATCGAAGCTAAAAATTGTTTTTAACTGTAAAAGTATGGTACTTAATTGTAAAAACAAGTTTTCTTTTACAGTGAACTATTTTTTGAATTAAACAAACTTTACTCGTAATAAAAAAACATTATAATTTTTATTATATATTATTCTATAATTTGGTGGACCGATTTAAGAATTAAGTGCATATAAAAGTGTCGTACTATAGTGGTTGAGAATTACTGCATTAGAGAGATAGAATATTTACGTTTGTCAAATTGTATATTTGTAAAAAATTATTTAAATTTAATATTTCCAAAGCAAACAGCTGAAACTGAAATAAAAATCTATTATATTTATTTTTATGCTTATGAATAATTTTTTTTAAATTAATTTATCTTAGATGTTTTTTTTGTAAATAGTAAAGACATTACGAGTGAAATATGTTACTTAAAATATGTATTGACAAATTGTATATTGTAAATTCCTATTTTTGAAACTTATATATGTAAATAACATTATTGAGCAAAAAAATATGATAAAACTAGAAAATCTATTACCTTACCTAGTAAAAAAAAAAAAAAAAAAAAAAAAAAAAACATTAATTATTTTAGTTTTTCAGGAATGATTATGTATTTTTATATTTAAGATACAATAATGCCGAAAAATTAGTATATACAAAAATATTGTAGATTTTTCGCATAATTTTTGCTTCTAATTTATTATTAACAGTATTTTAAAAGCGTCCACATATTGAATAAAAATAATTATTTCTCTTATTTGTGATTATTTACTATTTATTTGAGTCTCTAAAGAAACTCTGAAAATTCTAATGTCAGTCGAAATATTTTCTTATTTTCCTTAAAACCTAGAAAGTGTGGCACAGAATAAAGTCAACATATAAAATAAGCGAGGAAAGGACTTTATGCATTGCTTTTACAATTTGCATATAAAGGAGAATTTCCGAGGTATATTAGGAAATGTTAAAGAGATTCATGAACTTTCAAGTCCATAAAAAAAATCTTACTGAAGTCATCAAGTGTTACATGAAATCTTCATAAAGTTTCTTTTGTACTAATAATACTTATGAAAATTAATTTTATCGGCATTTTGAACGAAGCGGAATTGTTAAAACTCTTGAGGAGTAAAGAATATATCAATTATCATGCAAATGAGGTAATAAAATTTAAGAAAGAGGAATAATATAAATGGTTTTGCTTTGTTATTGATTTTTTCTTTAAAAACATTTAATTAATTACATTGTTATTTTAAAAATTTCATTTAACATTAATAGCAGGAGAAAACAATGTGACAATTACGTATTTACATGACATTATTTTTAATGAAGTTAACAGCAACTATACGAGGGTTACTCTGAAATTTTTGAGATACGCGCAGACAAGAATTTACAAAATAAAAATAACGGTTTAATTTTAAAATACATAGTATTTTAACACAGAAGACGATTTTTTACGGACTTACTTCAACTTGTTTAGCGTAGAATAAATTTTAAACAGAAGAGAAAATGGAGTTGACGCGAGAACATTTTCGCGCTATGATTTTCTACGATTTTAAAGCAGGATTAAATCAAGAAGAATGCGTTCAACGGTTGCAATTAGCATTTGGGGATGAATCTCCAGCTCATACTACTGTATTAAGATGGTTTAGAGAATTTAGAAGATGTCGTGATTTTCTTCAGGATGGAGAACACACAGGAAGGCTGCCGTCAGCAGTAATCCCGGATAATGTGTCTGCCATACGAAAAATGTTAATGGATGATAATCGTTGTACCTATCAAATGATACAGAAGGAACTTAATAATGAATCCGCAGCCATACACAAAAGCATTCATAAAGAATTACATATGAAAAAAGTAATTTGCCGTTGGGTTCCCCATAATCTAACTGAGCACCAAAAGGAGAGGCGTGTCAGAATCAGTAAAGAAACTCTTAAATTGGTAAATGATGGTGGCCACCGCATCATTTCTAAAATTGTAACAGGTGATGAAACGTACATACTGTTTTTTGACGTTCCAACACGTCAAGAAAGCAAAGTATGGGTCTTTGAAGATAATCCCACGCCGACAATGGTGAAAAAACAACGCGCACTGAAACAAGTGATGTACGGGATTGGTCAAAGCCATCAAGTTAATAGGGCAGAAGACAGTAACAGCAAACTGGTATTCCACTAAATGTCTTCCAGATATTCTACAAGAACTGAATGTTAGGGGACTAATGCTTCACCATGACAATGCATCTACTCAAACAGCCGAATTAACAGTTGAGTTTCTTAAGCAAAAACAAATTAAATCGATCGAACATCCACCATATTCACCTGATCTAGCTATGTGCGACTTTTAGTTATTCTTTAATCTAAAAAAACTTCCGTGGACGTCGTTTTCATTCAGAAGAAGAGATTGATGTGGCTATAAATGCATTTTTTCCATCTATTTGAAGAAATGAATAGCTCGAGGCATTTAATCTATGGAAAATTCGCTTACAAAAGTGCATTGATGCTGGAAGAGGCTACTTTGAACACACTTAAAATTTTGTAAGTATAACTTTAAAAACCTAGTTGTATCTCAAAAATTTCAGAGTGACCCTCGTATACGTGTTATTTACTTTCAAGATAGCTTAATTTATATGAAAATCATTCAAACTTTGCAGGAATTTGTGAATATGGTATTTAGATGCGAAATTAAGTATTAAAATTCATGAAAACTGCCGGCAATCAACGATTTTATTTTTTGTGATAACATTAATAATTTTTTGATTTAAAAGTTAATGGAAGCAAAAGTTTCTTTATTCGTTATTATTTCTTTAACATTGTATTCACATACATTATTAATGTTAGCTGTTAATGTAAGGAAATTTTCTTCTTTAAATGTTATATTTACATTATTATCAACTATTGACATTTGTTTTTAAATACAAAATAATAGATACTACAATGTTTTTCGATTTTGGTAATTTTAAAATAATAATTGTATAATATGTAATCCTTAAGTTATGATCAGTGTTAAAATATTTTAGGACAATTGCTTCCAGATAAATTTAAAGCTAGTAATATTTAAATTATCATGCCTTTTTGAATACTGAAGTTGTTAATCAAAGAGACAATATCAAAATTCTGAACAGCGGTAATCGATTTTGAATGTGTATTATTACCTTCCTCGCAGTAGCATGTTGCATTAAGGACACTGATAGCTTCGGAATTTTGGAAAGGCCTATTTTTCCCCAGAAGAGCGTTGAACATTCAATACCTACCTTCTGAACACATGAGTGAGGTCTTTTCTCATAAATGTACCATCATCATACAGTCATTTTAATATTAAACCATTCTTTTTATGAAACTAATTTGATGAATAAAAATAAAGTTATTTGCTATATATAATGCTAGTGCAATCACTAGTTTTGTAAATAAGCCACGTGAAATGAAACCAAAATTTAGAATTGATTTTCGTTAGCTGCTTAAGTCTTTCAGAGTATGTTGACATTTTGAATATGTTGTTTAATTACTGCAGAAATAAAAATTTTAGGCAGTTACGAATCTTTATTGCAGTGATTTTCATATTTTGAAAGATAAAATCTTGGATTTTTTCCCCTCATTTTTCGTATTTATTTTAGTAGCATTCGTAAATTGGATATTTTAAATCGCCAAAACTAAAATAAATTGCTAAATTTTAGTGTATGGTGAAAAATTATCTATCTATATATGTAACTTGATTTGCTTACGTTTCATTTTGAAATGAATTTTTTTTATTAATTATAATCGGAGAAAAATTTACAAATATAAAAACTATCGTACATGCATATAATTTTTATTATTTTTTAATAAAACGAAACTCAAGATTCGTTATTGATAAACCTGAAATATTCTTAATATCTTTAAAAAGACATTTTTTTTTATCATTACTTAAACTTAAATTCACTTAAGGTAAAAGATAAAACTTTAAGACAATTCCTATGTAACTTAATATGAAATCATGATTTATTTGATTTACATTACAGAGAAAATATAATTCGTTATATTCTTAAGGACAAGATTTCTAGGCTCTTACCACACGCGAATTTACTGTTATTTATTACTAAATACTGTA
>JAPDSC010110767.1:104690-117442 GCA_026290005.1 Latrodectus geometricus | reverse complement strand
CTCAAATATATATATATATATATATATATATATATATATATATATATTTAAGAAATGTGTGCCAACAATAAATTAAATTTTATTTTCATAGTTAAGTTTACTCTAAATGATCAAAATAAAATGTCTAGATATTTTTAAAAATACAATTCTGGAAAAGGCATTTTATATTAAACAAAAATAATCAAACAGTGAGAAGTTTTTACAAAGTTCGTTGAGTATTGAAATCCTAAGATGACATTAAAATTTAAATTTTCTTTATATTTTCCCCTCTTCAGTTCTATTTTTCGTTCTCTATAATTTTTGAATTATGTTGATTAGGAAACGTTTGAAAAATGGATGAAAAAGCAAATCACAATCATTACATTGGGAAAGCGGATTTATTATTAAATGTTTAAATATCATGCAAATAAATGATGGATTTATAATTTATACCAGTAATATAATAAATAATTTGTTAACAAATATGCACCTAAGTAACAAAATCAATAAATAATATAAATAAGCTAATGAAGGTTAAAATAATAACCGCATTAATTCCAAATCATTTAATTTAAGGATATATAATTAATGCTGAAGAATGATTTACAATTGCTCACTCAGAAATAATAATGAATTCATTGAATTAATTGTTGACTTGAAATTATGTTTTAAACTTAAAAACAAGTGCATTTAAAAAATAGGATGATTTTAAAGCTTAAAAAATAAGCAACTGGAAAAAATATGCTTTTAATCTTTTTTCGGTGAAACAGTTATAATTGGAAGATTCGTTTTCAAAAATAGCTTAAAGCAATAGATGCTCTTAGTGTCAAGTTTTAAAAAACTATAAAGCTTATAATAAATCATGTTAATTGTCAAGAAATGTTTTAATTCTTAGCTATTTATTGTTTTTATTACAAATTCTGAAGTCAAGAAATAAAAATGCGTAAATGATGAATAATCTTAAAGAAAAAAAGTCTGTATTAAGGACATCTTACTGTACTTTTATTTATCTTTTCCTAGATATCAGATCCATTAGCAAAGAGATGGAAAACCAATCTCAACCGACATACTTTTTCCATTTATGAATAAGAAATATATCTAATTCCTTCCTAAATGTGATTGCTTCTCTAGTTTTTTCTATTCGCATTGAAAAAAATATGCTTAATAAATGAGTTTGATTCTGAAAAAACAAGCAATGTGTCTATTTCTGGTTTTCTTAAGAAAAAGCAAAGTTCAATATGTCATTTAATTTGTAAGAAATTTATGTATTTATTTTGAGATTCGATTACGTGTCCAAAGTTTCCTGAAAAATTTATATTTGAATGTAAGAAAAAAGTGGTAACTCAAAAACTTCTGCTGGAATAAAAATGCATTCGTGATTTCAATATTTCACTTTAAACGTCAATGGAAAAAAAATTGTCAGTAGTTTTCATTAAAAGAGAATTATTTCATATTAAAAGAGAATATTTTATTTTATTTGATTCCAGTGGCATTAAAAAGGATTTTATACTCTTACAAAATAATGCCATTTTTTATTGCTCTGAAGTCTAATTAATTCCTCCATGATTATATTTACTTAGTGAATTTATAGAATATATACCTTAAGTTAAAATTACATATAATTTGATAATATTAAGTAATATGTACGGAAAATATACTTCAAGCATCTTTCTCAAAATTTATTATTTTGAAAATTACATAATATTATTTTTAAAAATTGGTTTGTGAAATGATGTACTTGATAAAGATAAAATAAGAAACTCGTAAAAATGATCAAAAATAAATATTATTTACATTCACTGATCACACACAAAATATACAATATTTGTTATTATGAAATACTAAAAATTTGACATATTATTTTCGAGGAGACAAATAATCTACTGCAAATGGGGAAAAATATTTACTCATAATGAAATCCAGAGTACAATAAGAATAAAGACACAAAGTTTGTGAGACAAAATGCTCTATTTTATTTCAGAAATAATATAGTGATAACTATATATAACAACTTTACTTTAAAATGAAACTGCGATATAAGCTAATTTAGCTTAGTAATGTGCATTTCCTGCCCCCTATTTTCGCAAACCAAATTCATTAACCAAAACAACCATCTCACAATTTTCAACCACAGTCATTTAGTAAGCATAATCTTATGCTCAAGACCTCACAAGGATCCTACGGATCATGTTAATATGCATAGATTCTCAAATACGCATACATTCACTCGAGTCGATATTGAACGCGTTATTCTTTTATGGGAATAACACCTTTATCAATGATTTAAGTAGTTCCTAAGGATATAAGCAATAGAACAATATGGTATCTATGAAATTATCAGATCAATATTTCCTTCTTACAAAATTATCATATTTTATTACATATTTATTGTAAATTTTCTCCACGGAACATATATCCACCTCTTGACATTTTGCTACCACTTAATAAATTTTAATTAACCATTTAACACTTTATAATAAAACAACTTTAAAATTTCTCGTGGAAGCATGTATTGGAGCGTAAATGGCAAAAAAACAAATGAACATTCATATTATGTATGTATATACGTATATATAGTCTGTCAAGTTACATCGGAGAAGTATGTAGACGAAATATTCTCGACGTTATACTTAGCCATTCTCGATGTTTGCCAGATATGATCGTTATTCAACAATCAGCAAATATTTAATAGGATATTGAAGCTTTCTACGATTTCTTTGCAGAGATTGCTCATTTTTTGACCTGAGTGAGGTTAAAGTTCTTGAAGTACTTTGTTCTGTGGAATAAGATAGTTAAATGACTTAAGTTTTTTCACTTTCGCGAACCGCATCAAATTTAGTTACACCTAAAGAAAAGTTGATATTGTAATATTTTATTTCAAGCAACAGTACTCATTCAATAATTTTACAATAGTAAGATTTTGGACTGTTCATTTGATTGCGTATTTTGAAATAAATAATGTGTGTAAATGCATTTATCAGTTCTATAAATTTTATTGTTTGAGATTTATTTTTTAATACTAAACAATGTCCATTACTTGACAAAGTGGCAATTTAATAAACGATGAATGTTACTAATTAATCGATAATTTAGAATAATAATTAAATTTAAAATTAATAATTAAATTTGGAATAAATTTCAAGATTTCAATACCCAATTATTTTTAAATTTTCACAGATTATAGAGGTGTATTTAATTTTACAAATTTAATAATTGAATATATGATTTTTAAAAGGAGTCATTATTCCATATCTCTTTACATTGAAAATATTAAAATAATTGTTAAATTTAAAATAAGAACAGTACAAAGTGTACTCGCCTCAAATAGATTTTTCCACTTGATAATTATTTCAATAATCAAGCCATTGATGAAAAATATATAAGGCAAAAACTGCATACATTTTCTTAAAAGCAAAATTTTATAGACTCGATGTAAATTGTTCTTGCTATATTATGGGTGGAACAAATTTCAACAATTAATGAATCCCTACGTACTTGAAAATATCTTTCAAAATACAGATTTGTTTCTCAAATAAATTTTGTGTAAAAATCATTTCAAATAGATATGTTATTTTTAATGGATAATTACTTGAAATTTGTTATTTTTTAATAAATGCTTTTCTTGGGATATAGAATGTATAGTTTTTGTCAAAAATTACATTTATACATTATATTAACACATTTTTACAAAAGTTACATTTATAAAATTTAACATTAACATTAAAATATGCATATTGAAACATTGAATTTTGAAAAATTAACCTAACAATAAACATTACAAAAATTACATTTATAAATTGTATTACATTATAAAGATAAACACATATTGTTTTTCTTTTTAATTCTTTCTAAATAATCGTTGAAGAATTGCTTTCTTATAAGAAAATTAAGGTGAGAGTCAATAACAATTTAGAGAATAAATTTACACTTTCAAATTGATGCACGTGTAAAAATTCTTTATAAACACGCGCATGAGTGGAAACAGACACTTCAATATTTTTGTTTTTCTTGATACTATTATAACTTAAAACTTTTTTCTCTAAACAAAAGAGGCAACAAAACATGCTTCGGATTTTTTTTTATAATTCTTTGCTTTACTGAAAATAATTACATTAATTTCTAAAGAATGCTAATTTTTTTAATAAGAGTTCATGTGTTTCGTTGTTTTAATTATTGCTTAACTGCATCGTGTATCTTACGTCTAATTTTATTTATAGAAATTCTGTAAATAAAAATAACAATTTATTTATTTTGTACGAAGTTCAGATTACGAAATAAACACCCGAAGGAGCTATGCCTCAGTAGAGTCACATAACTACAGATGGTGAAATATATTTGTTCTATAATTCCTTACGCATATCAGATGATGGACAATCTTCTTTACACAGAAAATTAGGGATAATCTCTGAATGACTTCTGAATGTTGATGCATCCTTAATTTATGATCAAATGGTTCGTTTTTATTTAATTCAATCCGATCTTGGAAAAATTGAAATATTTGCGCCTATTTTTCTATTGGTAATAATAATTCTATATTGCAGTGTTCATCATAATATTTAGTATGTTAAAGGTTCATAACGTCTTAACTGAGATCCACATTTTTCTGCGTGAAAGCCTTAAGCTTATTCCTACATATAGTTGAGTCATAGGAGATTATTCAAATTATTCATTTTCCTTATGAACCTCTCCAGGAGCATTTCGAATATTTTTCATGTTTCTTTTTTTGCAAAACGAGAACACGGTGTACTTTCTACGAAAAGTTTATAAATAAAGAATTAAACTATAAATATTAGAAAAAACTGTTTAAGAGGTTAGGTTGTACTTTAAAGTCATCGAGTTTTTAAGGTTGTACTTTAAAAATCATGGATGCCTATGTTTACAGGTGCTCCAACTAGTAAAAATAAAAAATACCCATTCGTGAAGTCTATATAATATACCTTTTAGCACAAATATGCAACAAAATTTATTTTAATTTTGTAAGGAATAACAAATAAAAAACGTAATCAATAAATTATGAATGAAAAAAAAATTAAAGTTAATATATGAAACTTTTCCACTAATACAAAGCTTGAACTGCAGGAATATTTCCATAAAATGAATAGTTATCTTTATTAATATGATCAGAAGTAATGCAATTCAATCATTAATGAATATTATCCAAAATTTAATCTTACGAAAATATATTAAGCTGTTAACATCATAATTATGATGAGGACATTTTGCTGAGCCTGCTTATTGTTACGGTGCCTAGTGCCGGCGCTTTAAATTTCGATTCAACGTAACCCACTCCGAGCAAGATATTTCTTTTAGGAGAACGATCATTTAGGCGACTTCCCCAGCGGAACTCGAAAAATCTATTTCCCGTCTTGACAGCTTCCTCCAATAAGTCCTTGTTTTTATGGCCCTCAAGGAATAGATATTTCTCTCGAGTGAGAGAAAAAATGGTTTTATTTATAGCAGCTTTAGTTGGCTCCCTAACTTTAAAAATGCTTCACGTTTACTGTTTGCTGTATTAAACGATTTTCTTTTCGTCGCAACTTATGTATGACTTCGGTATATGATGGATTTTACGCCACAGAAACACAGTAAAGTGTAATAAATTTTGATCGCATAATGTACTGCAGCACTTTTTTTCAGTGACAGTGTGAAAAATAATTTTTATTTATTTTTATTGATAAATTTTTTGCTGAGGATACAAGATTATTGATGGAAATGAAAATATTCGATATCGTTTATCATTTTGTAAACAAGTATATTTTGTTATATCTTTGTAATATAAATTTTTATGTTCTTATAATCTTCGAAATGCAATTAAGTCTGCATACTTTAGTATTTAGGGTTTATTCAGTGGCATTTAAGATTAATCAGGGACAAACAACTAAGTTTGTAGGGATTTATAGAAGCAATAATTAATCCTCTGGGAAAAACGGTAAAATATCTTACTGTATGTTAAAAAAAAGACTTTTTTTGTAAAATAAATTGTATGAAACTAAAAAGAGGGTAAAGGAGAATTATTTTCAAGACAAAGTGTTTTATAATATCAGTCTTTATTACTTAAAATGTTTTGCTAAGTACGCGACACAATTTAATTGAAATAACTGCCAAATTCTTTTGGGGGAAACAGTAAAGATTATAAATAGAAACTGCAGGATGAAATGTCTCAGTCTTCGTTATTTGGTTTTCATTTCCCAATTTATGATGGTCTAATTGAATCTTCTTTCATATAACTTTATCAGAATTCAGCAGGAAGACCAATAGAAATTTTCAAAGGATATACCTCGTTGTCCCTGTTTCTGTTATTCGGACTATAGTAGACTGTAACAGGATAGAAATATCTTTAATAAAATACATGTTTCGTGTGTTAGGTTCCCATGGAAAATTTCATGGGAATAAAGAAATTCCATGGAAACCACAACCCATGGAGATAAAGAAATTCCATGGATTGGGAACGTGTTCACGTTAATCTGTGACGTAAAAGTCTTTTTACTGATGGGGATTTGGAAAGAAGGGTGCCGGCTCAGATGTGATCTCCTCATCTAATCTTTGCTCGAAATAGTGAGGTGCTATTTGATGGGCTAGTATTTAAAACACGTTAACCTTAAGATACAGTCTGAAGCTTTCCTCCCTCTCTTTATTTGTATCTATAAATATCAACTAGTTGATTGCTTTGTAAAAAAAGGATTGAAACTAATATTTAATTTTTGGAACAAACTTCAAAAATCTGTAGTAAAAATTTGTAATGGTTGGGTGCTGTTAGCATTAGTTATTGATTTTTTTTAAAGTTGATATATTAATTAATATTGTTGTTAAAATTGGTTTTTAATAATGTTTTAGCTTTCGAAATTAAGAAATTGGTTTAATAATAGGAAGATTTTACAATATTATTTCTATATTTATTATTTTAAAATCTCACCCCAAAAATACTTAATTTTAAAAAACTCTTAATTTAATTGAGTTTCTTACTTCAGTATTTATTATTTGTGTATTTACATTACCCCAAAATTTTAAACTAAATTTTAAAATTTTGCAGAATTTTCACACTTTTAATTTCGACATTTATTTTAATCTTCTGTAAAGCACAACTGATACCTTAAAATGTATGTAATTTTTTCATGAACATATGTTTCTGTATTTGTCTTTTACGTCTGCTGTATACATGACAAATCTATATTTGTGTGATTAAATATAAAGATGAAAAACTTAATATAAATCAATAGTGTTAATGAGTTTATAATATTTTTAGATTTTTTGCTTAACTCGTCCCAGATTCATCATTAAAATTCATTTTTATTTTCATCAATTTAAATGGACTTACTATGCATTATCATTTGTGTTATTTAAGTTTTTTTAAAATGTTAAATTTTACAAAAAATTTATTTTTTATTTATGGTTTTTTTCCATTTCGTTTCTATGACATATTGATTGATTTGGGTTGCCATATTGTGGCTTAAAAGACTCGTATGACTGTGCACACAATTTAGTTTTCATTTTAATCTATTTTCTAGAACTATACCATTCAAATTATAAAAAATAAGTTGAAAGTTATAAGACAAGTGTTGTGAGTACGATTTATGAGTGAAATATATTTTTTATTTCACTATGAGTTTTGTAAACAAAACAAAAACAAATGAAGTTAAAAATCTAGAGTTTTTCTATCATATTTGAATAACATAATATAAGAAAATTAAAAGTTGAAAAGTGAGGAGATAGAAATGAGATTAAAAGGAGCCCCTGCAGAAATTTATTCTAAATTGCATGATTCAACTAAAACTAAAGTGGAACAATACAACAGAGGGATTTTAATTGAGTTACACTCTTATTAGTTTGTGCTATATTTTGAATTCAACTTTTCAATAGTTTATACAGATATATATTTCTAATATAGGAAAATAATTTTCTTATATCTTAAGTTTTGTGTCTTAATAATATATACAAATTTGTCTTTTTAGAGTTAAAATGTACATATTTTCCTATTTTTTAATTTTCAGATGTTTAATTTTTTACAATTCAAATAATTATAATTTCTTTAAAAAAAGCTAAAAGAAATTTAAAATTTGCTTGTGTGAAATATTTTGAAACACATAAGCAGACAATGAAATCAAACAAAAAGCTGTTTACTTTTTTTATAGAGCTTTATAGTAAGTATTTTTTGTATTTTGGTAAAATAGTTTCAGAAATTGATTTTCGGATTTTATCATCATGTGCTTTTCATTGTGAATTTCATTATTAATATATCTTATTAAACAACATCCACTGTTTTATTACAAACATCAATAAAAGCATCTAACTTGGTATAAAAATATTCCCTTCTAAATTACCCTCTTGAAATTTAATCATGCGTAAAGAGCTCCTTATCAATAAAGAAAGATAATTATCTCATAAATTTCCTGAGGTAATTTGTATGAAAGAAAATGTCCCCATTGGTCGCAATAAAAATGATTCCCAAAGAATCTATTCTGATGTGAACCTGAAGAGTTCTGCTACGATAAGATAATGCTTAATAATAATAATAGATAATATTTATACTCCAGAATTTTACCATAGTAAATTAAGAAATAAAATTTAACAGCGCATAATGAACGTATGCAATTTTTAATAAATTCTATAGGGGCATAATGTATTTTAATATATGTTTATGAACTAACAAGTGTTAACAGTAATCGAAAAAAAGTTTTTAACATATAAAACTGAAAAGTTTACTTTTGTAAAAGGATGCAAACAGTATCTTTAGATTATGTTATTATTCTTTAGAAAACCTTGGTTAACATGAAATGCTTACTATTATTGTTTTAAAAATAATTTATTTTCGGTTAGTTATATTTATTTATTTTTCAGTTGGTGATATAACTGTAGCATTTCGTATTTAATTGTGTATAAAATTTCTGATTGTTCAACGGTAGCGAAATTTTATTCAGTATTTCAATTCACTCATTTTATCTGCAGACTTTTCAATCTCTTTCTCTTTGTTATTCAAAAATTCTGCATTCTCGATAGCTGAAGTGACAATTCTTTTTCAGCCAAAATCTAAAAGCCAGAAGCTTTATCATCTTTTCCAATGGTTCAATTTTTTCTGAGTGTCATAGTATTCATCTATCAGTTTTTCTATTTTTAGAATTACCTTCTTCACAGACCTAAAATATCCTTCCCAAGACTAATTCTCGTTTTGATTTATTTTATTGCACCAGCTAAATGAAGTATTATTTAAAATATTAGAGATCATTTTTTTCCATCATAAGGGACATCGCTAACAACAGAGTAAATTATAACTATGTTTACCTATATCAACTTTATAATTTGTTGTTTCCAGATATACTGACATATATTTTCTCCTTTATTAGATGATAGACAGAATAATAATAAATTGTTTGTATCATTAAATACCATGCTTAAAAATAAATAAAATACTCATTTCATGAGAAGATAGTAAGTATAATCATGCCTATACAACAAAAAACATTGAATTGACGAGTAGAAGTTTTATGAAGTATAATAGAAGAAATAGAATCTAATAGAATCAAATAGAAATTTTATGATTAATGAAGTTTTACTAAAATACAACTTAATTGATATTTTCATAACTTTTTGCACAAAAAGCATGAACAGTATGGTATTTGATTGTGAAATTAAGATTCAGAGACACATCGGTAGTTTAACATCATGGACTTACAAAAGATAAAATATAAACAAGAAACGAACTGAAACTTTTGCAGGCCATGGTAGTTTGTTGATAAACATTACTTTTGTATCCAAATATTATGTGTTAGATAACTGTCTGAAATTATGTTAATGTTATGTTGATTTTTAAAGAACAAAGTTTAGTATGATTAATTTTTCATCACAACAAAAAAAAGGTGTTTCATATCATTGAAAATTTTGATATGTTGAAGGCTTGATAGTCTTGACTTTGAGTTATTCTTCTTAGGCAGATACAAAATGATGTAACTTATGGTCATAACTTTTTCATTACCTATATATTTTGGTTTCACTTTTTCTGTCTCACTAATATATGTGTATACATAAATATATATATGTAAGTTGGTTCGTGTATACTAGTATATACTTAAAAATAATAATTTGGCAAAGTATTATTATTATTTCATTATATTACGGATTTTTATACATTACCCTTTATAATCAGAAAAAGATTATCACGTAACATTTTGAAATTGCGTGTTAAATGTAGCAAGCATATTAAACATTGATTTATATAACCCAGTTTTTTTTAATACTATATAAGTACATATTTAATTGTAAATATAAGTTTGAAATTTTCAATATTTCAAACTCAATAGTTTAAATGCAATGTATAAAACTGTTAATATAAACTTTAATACCATGAAACAAGACAAAATCACAACTAAAAGCACTTTTCTATATTACAAAACTTGTATATTTGAACCACAAGAAAAATAAACAAAGTTTAAAAAATAAAATAGTAAAAGAAATATTGTAGATGATATTGAGAAAGGAGAAACAATATTTTTAAATCTTTCTTTTATTTTGAAGTTAGATTGTTTTAAATTTTCCTTCGAGAAATATTCATAGTATACAAAAAATGTGCGAATTACAAAAATATTTTATAAATTACACAACGGTAAAACTTTATTTTGAGAATCTTAAAACCCGAAGTTTGTTCAAAAAAGAAATGAATTTAAGCGAAATACACTACTGGCCATTAAAATTGCTACATCAAGAAGGCGACATGCTACAGACGTGAAATTTATACGAAAGGAAGAAGATGCTGTGATATGCAAATGATTAGCTTTTCAGTGCATTCAGACAAAGCAGGCACCAGTAGCGACACCTACATTGTGTTTAAATGAGGAAATTGTTCAGCTGGATCCTCATACACAAATTGCATTTGAACGTTGTTGCCTGGTGAAAAGTTGTTGTGATGCCTCGTGTAAGAAGGAGAAATGCATACCAGCACGTTTCTGACTTTGATAAAGGTCAAATTGTTGTGTACCGGGATTGCGGTTTATCTAATCGCAGTATTGCTGCTCGCGTTGGTCGAGATCCAATGACTTTTAGCAGAATATGGATGGAATCGATGGGTTCAGGACGGTAATAAGCAACGCCATGCGGGATCTCAACGGCCACCTATCACTAGGAGCCGAGAAGACAGGCATATTATCCGCATGGCCGTAATGGATCGTGCAACCATGTCACGAGCCGTGAGTCAAGAAACGGGGTCGTTTGGAAGACAACAAGTGTCTGCACGAACAGTTCGACGACGTTTGCAGCAGCATAGACTCTCAGCTCGGAGTCCATGGCTGCGGCTTCCCTTGACGCTGCGTCATAGACAAGAGCGCCTTCAATGGTGTGATCAACGACGAACCTGGGCGCACGAATGGCGAGACGTCATCTTTTCAGATGAATCCAGGTTCTGTGTAAAGCATCATGATGGTCGCATCCGTGTTTGACGGCATCGTGGTGAACGCACACTGGCAGGGTGCATTCGTCATCGTCATACTGGCCCATCACCTGGAGTGATGGTATGGGGTGCCATTGGATACACGTCTCGGTCACCTCTTGTTCGCATTGACGGTGCTTTGAACAGTGCACGTTACATTTCTGGTGTGTTACGACCTTTGGCTCTACCCTTTATTCGAGTCCTGATAAACCGTACGTTTCAGCAGGATAATGCCCGACCGTATGTTGCCGGTATTGTACGGACCTTCCTTGATACGGAACATGTTCGGCTGTTGGCCTAGCCAGCACGTTCTCCAGATCTTTCACCAATAGAAAACGCCTGGTCAATGGTTGCCGAGCGACTGGCTCGTCACCAAATGCCAGTCACTACGGTTGATGAACTGTGGCATCGTGTTGAAGCTGCATGGGCATCTGTACCTTTACATGCAATCCAATCTCTGTTTGACTCAATGCCCAGGAATATAACTGCTGTTATTACTGCCAGAGGTGGTTTTTCTGGGTACTGATTTCTCAGGATCTATCCAGTCAAATGTTTTTAAAATTTAATCACTTGTTATTTATAGTATAATATATTTGTCCAATTAATATCATTTTGTTATCTGCATTTCTTCTTGGTATAGCAATTTTAATGGCCAGTAGTGTACAATTAAATTTCAAGAGCAAAATTAAAAAAAAAACAATTTTAATTTCACTTAAAGAAATTGAGTAAAATATTATAGAATTATTTACTCAAAAAAGTTAAATCAATAAAAATATTAAATTCAATAAAAATTTATTTATTCTTAGATACGTATTTGTAATGTGTATATATCTCTCTCCTGCTATATTTTACTTGGTGTAGTTAACATACAAAGAAAAAAATTCAAATATACAAATACTGATATAACAAATATATTACGGAATCCTTCCCTTTCCTAGTCATAACTTTTCCCTTTTCCCCCAAGATTATTCTGCTTGACCTTCCATTATAGATCAATGACATAAACAAGAAAAAAAGGGGAACATCTTGTCAATTATTCCCTCTTTTCCTACGTTCTAGGGAGGAGAGGAGACATCAGAATACCCTGTATCATTAGCAGATTTTCTGGATCAATCGCAAGACAATATCATCAATTACACGCGCTGCAACGGGAAGTGACAGGTACGGGTCACATTTCGATATCAAATTCTCGGGAGGTGTAACGGTTCTTTCATTTGCAGTCGGTTACGTGGAGACCGTTATCTGTCATGAACTACCCCGTCCAGACGACATGGTGAGGATGTCAGAAATCGTATGTTTTAAATTGTTTCATTTCTTTTACAAGGACGTTGCTTTGTTTTATTTTCTTCATATTGTTACA
>JAPDSC010110767.1:85511-95954 GCA_026290005.1 Latrodectus geometricus | reverse complement strand
ATATATATATATATATATATATATATATATATATATATAGTGTACAGCTTGCTTATATGAAATAAAACTAATAAAAATATACTAAGCACATATACAGAAACTAATAAATATATTATTTTTTATTATTAGTTTTTCGATTTGAAAGAAATTATTACGATGCTTAAATTAAAAGAAGTATAAAATCTTTATTTTCGAAACAAAATATTATTTTGAAAATTTCAATATGTGATTTTAAAATGTGAAAGTATAAAAAATTGATTAAGGAATTTAAATTATAAACATATTTCAAGACATATTACTCGCAAAATTGATAAAAAATATCTAGTATTTTTGATAAAATTAATCTTTCAGTTTTCCTTAAAAATTACGTTATTGAAAAAATTACATTACATCAAATAAATATTAAAAAATTTGCTTGGAAACTATAACAAAATATAATTTCTAGCAGTATTGACAGTTATTTGTGAGAATTTTATGTCTAAGATACAATACACAAAAAATATGCATGTATATTCCATTATAAATTTTTATACCTTTAGAAATCAATCAAATACATCATTGAAAAGAGCTTTTTTCTATTTATTTAATAGATAAAGAAATAAATTTTTATACGCGTAACAAACATCACCCTTCAAGTATTTAACATCATAAAAGGTAACTTTTTTAGGTATCTTTTTTAACTCTAAAAATTAATTAATTGCAATGTAAATAAAAAATAGTTATTTGTGAAAGGAAAATATTAATTATCCTCTAGTTGAGTTTACTTTTGTTAAAATGATTAATTATCTTAGTGCTTGTTAGGTATGAAAAATGAATACGAAATCGGTAAGTTTTCTTACTTAAATATTTATTATTTCGAAAGCGGTGATGAATTAATGGAATAAATTAGGGAAACTTTGAAATAAAAATGATATTTATTGAAAAGATTTAGATAATTTCATGATAAGAATTAGATTATTAATTGATACTCCATATTTGATTTCTAAGTTTCAATAAATCATTTGAAAATTTCATTTCTTTAATTTTTTATTTTTAGACCCAACAACTTTAAGAATTGTAATTAAACACTAAAGAAGTGTATGCACACATTGTTACTCGATAAAAATAATTATTTAACATTTTACTGAATATGAAAATGAAGTGGAAATGAATATGAAAATGAAACCTTGTTATAAAGAGAAAATTAATTTATGATGATTTTTTCTAGGTAATAAAATATTTTTGGAATTATTTTTCTCTAAAACAATAATTTCAGTGTTAAAACTTTCTAAAAGACTAATATTTGATATCGATAATAACTATAATTAAGATAATATTAATAAATATAATATTTTTTATTTCTTATAATTTATTAATCATAACATAATTTTCAAAGATAGGAATAATTTTTAATTACTTAAGCCATTTTTATTATCTGATCCACAATGAAACTTAAATTTAGAAAAATTTAGTTATAATTATATAATATTATAGAGTGCATGTATTATGTTAAAAATTATAGAATGTAGTCATTGTTTAAACTCAAACTAAAGGAGAACTACCTAAATAACTTCATTTACTACTAACGTATTGTGGTATTATGTTATCTATATAATATTTTTAAAGAATAATCTATATATTATAAGGACTGGATGAGAATTTAGATTAGAATTACCAGATGGCTTTGGTGCGACATCATTTCCAACCGGTTCTTACAAACATCACTTAAAATAACAAATTTATTCTAGTTTATTATACAAAAAAATAGTCAGGCAGCATTTTACTATCAAATGTTTTTTTTTTTGCTCCAAATGAGTCGATAATGTTACATCCAATTACACTGTCACGTGAGATCAATCTCTTAATATGTTTCATTAAACTGAAGTCCTGAGAAATTCGTAAGCACTAAGGATAAAGCGATGTCTTTTGTGTTTTTGAATCCAATTATCCTAAACAACCCAAAAATGGCATAATGCAAAAATTATTCAAGATATGTTGAAACTGAGAAAATGTGAGGTGCTTTAACATCTGCTGTATTTTGATTTGATATAACTCCATAAGAGTCTGAGTCCTTAACCAAACCAACGCGAGCTGTACTGGAAATTCATTATATCTCTTGAAAGAAGTTTGTTTATGCACCAGATAGTCATCAACTTAAACGAGCTTTCTGATGATAAATGGCATTCTTTATATTATAAAAAGGCTCAGTGGTAGCGTTTCGCGCTTCCCACTCACAGGTCCGAGGCTCTATCCTTGTCTGGGCAACTTGGGAAACTAAAAACTGGGGAATTCGTGTTAGGCTAACCACCTAACCAGGACATATACCTAACCAGAACTAACAGGACATATACTTCTCCCTCCAGAGCACTCGGACAAGAAAACAGGTATGAACACTATAGACTTTGGCTCTCCAATGGGTGTTTGTGCCACAAAGTTTAGTTTAATTTAGATATAATGTAAAAGGTTATAAATCTGATTTATAACTATAAAAAGGAATTGCAACTACTTCCTTTTAATTCTTTTGATCTGTTTTCTTTAACTTTTCACCATCAACTACCATGACTTATTTAGTACCAATCAGATTAATAATTGATAATTTGAGTGTAGAGAAAATATTATTATTTTCCTTTCATAAGATATTTATTCGAATAGAGACAACACCTTAAGGCTATAACATTAATTTACTTTTGCTTGTGCGATCTATGCTATTTCTTCTCTGAACACAACAGTGTTTTGTAAGAGTAAATGATGGCCAAACTATAACATCACCATCTGAAATGGCATTATTCATTTTGAAATCATACTGCCAGTTGAACGCGATACTACATCTACTTCATTTTAAAATCTCTAAGAAGGGGATGGTCATTATGTTGAACTATTAATCTTACAAGCTTATGAACAAAACGGACATACTTGACGAACTGTACCAACTTGATGGATACTTTTTACTATTATTCATTGTAGTAGTCTGCGATGCATTCAACAAAATTTTAAAAAATTCACCAGTTAAAATTTATTACATTTCTAAAGTCGATAAATAATTAAAAAATATGCTAAACCACATCTATATTAATATAATTCTTTATAGCATTAAAGGACCCTTACGTTCCGATTAAAAGATTATTAGCATTTCCATTTGAAGTTTATACAATTTAATAAGTTAAGCAAATTTTATTAACCAATCACTGAAATTCTGAAACTTGCGGTCAAACTTCGTGAATATATTATCACTTTTATATTTCGTTTTGTGGAGGGTCTTAATCAACCAGAGAATAGTTTGGTATTCACTGTATTATTTACATTATTTAATATTCATGTGAGATCACATTCCATACGGGGAAGAATGAATTATTCATGGTGTTTTGTTTAACCGAATGCTATTAATCTTCTCTTGTCATCATCAGAAGAGCCGAAGAAAATTGAATTTTGGAGATTTCAATTTAAAATGCATAGCGGGATGTTTTGAAAATCTATCACATTGACACATACGTCACATAACCTCAAACCAGAGATAATGAAATCCACGCCGATGCCCTTTTACTAAAATGAAATTATTTTAGTTTATAAAACTTAAGGGAGATATTCTATGTTATATATCTTAATAAAAGTTTCTTGGTAAAGTATAGTCCCGGTGTGATTGTTTACATTTTAAATATTTAAAGAGAAGTTAAAGATTGTTTGCTGTATTCAAGTAAAGTAGTGTTTATCACAGCAGCATGATTTAGTTTTCTGTGCCATTTTAGTTATTTAAGGTTTGCATTATTTTTAGCATGTTGTTAAAAGCTGTCAGTTGGATGCTTTTAATTTCTGTCGGCAGAATTCCAAGATTTGTATCTTTGTAAATGCTTATAAAATGATATTGCTCAAACATATTAAGATTTGTGATTATTGTAAAAATTAATATTATTTACAAAAGTGATTTCCACAAAATAGAAACCACAAATTCTGCCCATAACTATAAAAATTGTATTTAAAGCAGGAATACATAATTACGCATAAATGAGTACTTATACCTGGTGTTTAAATTGACTAGTTAGCTTGAATTAGCAGGTTTGTTTGCAAAGCAAATATCAGATTTTACACATGGCTAATAACTGGTAAAACTCTTCCTGAGCTAGGTACAGGGAGGTCTGCTGACGTAAAACGTAAAAAAAAAAAAAAACATGGCTAATAGATTCATAGCTTTTACCGCGAATCCTCAAATACGAAAACATCCCGAAGATGGAAGTCAAACCTATGAATTGTTGAACCAAATGTCAGAGTGCTAACGAATCTGCTGACAACTTGACTTGCATGATTCGAATATTTAAGAAAAGCATATGTGGTCTAAGACTAAAACTTACATTTTGTAAATGCTTATAATTTATGAATTTGCTACCAAATTTTATTTGTGAATTCCTTAAGTAAGCAGAATGTTCAAATAAGAAGCGCTAATGGGTTTTATGAAATAAATTGCACTATAATTCCTTGCTATGTGTGTTTTGCGTAATTAAGTTCTAATTAAAATTGTGATTTATTGATCATAATATATCATTTATAATCCTCGTTACCGCAACTCAATTTTTTCTTATTACGATAACATTTGCCAAAGTTTGATAAATTAAAATATATTTCTGCCAACCACAATGTCTATGTTAACTTTATGAATTTTTGTTGTTTGAAGCGAGTGGAAAATTTTCATTCAAATTCCAATAAAAGCATATTAAAACAAGAATGGATTAATTCAGAGATTTATTTTCCATAAAGGAATAAATATCGTATTTTTTCTAAATTTATATAAAACATGGAAAATATTACGTGTATTGCATCATGTACCATTTGAATAATAATAAATTGTATTAATAACCATTCAATAAGAATTAATCTAAAATATAATAAGTGCATAAATGTTAAAAGTAAGTGTTAAAAACATGCAACAATCTATTTAGTCAATGTGGTCCATCCCTCGAGTCAAATTTCTCACTTTAGAAATAGTTTTGCACTTTAAATTATAGTTTACATTAATCCAACGTTATTAACAGTCAATTGGACAAACACCGTTTCCGTGAAAACCGATGGAGGTGTCACATGTTTAATTTTATAAAGAATGGAATTTATCCAAACAAAATTATTAGATACAGATAGTAGTTCAAAGAATACGCCTAAAGTCTCGTTATAACTTCAAAAACTATCTATTCTTTCAAATATATATACATATATTATGATTTTATTGATTGTGTTCAGGGCAGTCTAAAATTTATTCCAAATGTTTTCAAGATATATAATTGAGGTGAGAACTGAACTCACAAACCTATGAAATGGAAACAAGTACCTGGCAAGATGCTTATTAAATAAAATTACCTCCATATTTACTTTCCTTCTTTATCCATAAAGTATGTCTTAAAGTCTCCTTTCATTGCAAATGAGATAAGGACAAATACACAAGTTTAAAGTTTAGCCCCCTCCCCCCCCAAAAAAAAGTTCTTGATTTGAAAATTTTACAAATAAATATTGAAAAACCTTGTTTTTTATAACTATATATATATATATATATATATATATATATATATATATATATATTATCGATATTCACGCTTTCATTGCAAAATTTTTATTCATAAAAAATTCAAGAAATTAAATATATTTAATTTCTTAAATTTTTTATTTAATAAAATTATTTTTTTATATATACATATAAAAAAATAAATACTAAAACAGCAAAAAAAAATTAATTTAAGAAAACGCAGAATTTGAAATTAGATATATAACTCGTTTAATGTTTTAGTTTCAAAATCAGCCAGCTTTATTAAAAAATGCATTAAAAACACATTTATTCTGCGAAAAATTACTTAGTCATTTATATATTTATAATGTACATTTAACTCAGTAAGAATTTTTCGACATTCAAGAACATCATATTTCTAGAATTTAATATAGGAAGATTTCTTAATCTTTTTGTCACTTCTAATTTTTATAAATGACTTTGTGTGAACTTCGAATCAACACTTTTGGAATTCTAATTTTCGTGTGACGTACATTTTATTTCATTTCTTAATGCTCTACAAATTCATTTATTTAAATATATGAACATGAACTTAATCCATTAAAATTTTTAATTAAACCTGCATTTATATCAACATCAGATACTGTTCTACCATTTTTGGAGCAGGTAGACACGAAAATTAGCATGCTCAAAACATTAAAGTGTATTAAGTTAACTCTGTGATTAACGTGAAATTTAATCCTCTTTACTTTAATGACGCTTATTCGATCTTCCCCCATTAAGTTTAATAGCCCCGAATATATTTTTCTTTCTCTGATGTGAAAACTGTTGTAGACTTCCCTTCACAAAGTTGGATTTCCTTTATTGAAAGTTACAGAAATAGGAGAAAAAGAATAACTAATGTGCCTGTTTTGTCCATTAAACCCGGTGATAGCAATCTATTTTCGTTTCCATTAAAATTAGTGCTTTTTATTTATAGTATTAGTAAATTAATATAGTTCAGTTTCTAAATATAAATTTTTAGGTACCTATGCATGCCTTTTTATTTATTGATATTTACACACAGATATAAATCAAACCATTACTTAAATTAAAATAAAAAATAATAAAACTCATTAATGTAATTAAAATTCATCATTAATTTTGAAATGGAATTTTGGAGAGTTTTTGAATAAAGCGAAATTTTTGCAGTTTTGAAATTTTCGAAAATTTGAAGAAATGTCAAGGGTGGGGTTTTTATGTCAGGAAAAATGGTATTTTACCTGGGTATATTTAATTCAAATAATTATTATAAATATGGGATTCATATCCAAAGAATTTTTTTTCTTATTTCATTGTATTTGAGAAATATATATAACTTGCATTTAAATAAAAATTTGCAAATAATAGCAATTTTTTAAACTTTTATCAAGCTACGACAATGTCTATTGATTAGTTATTCATAAGTATTTCAAATGATTTCATGAGGTTATCATGACTTATAAATTTAAAAATGTATTTATAAATTAATCATTATGATTAAAATTTTCATTTGTTACATAATCTTTGAACTTTTTGTAATATTCCTGACAATCACAGAGATCCATTATTGAGCTATTGCAAGTTGTTTTTGTTTTTTTATTGAGGAAGTACAGGTTTATAGTCATATAATCATCCTAGAAAATGAGTGATTAATTATAAAAGAAGTCACATTAATAGAAAATTAGTGATAATTATGAATAATTTTTCAATTAGCAAACTTTAAATTAAAATAAGAGTTTTATATGTATTCAAATTTTGATTTTAATATTGTATAGATTATATTTTTATCGTCTCTAAATTTTCAGTTTAAAACTTATAGCAAAAATGAGTAAATGTTGATTGTTTTAATATATACTTTCTTTCCATTTGTAAGTTTGATGAATTCAAAATAAAATTGTGTAATTGAATGGTTCAAAAGCATGAAAACAACAGCTAAAGAAAATTTATGTATCAATAATAATAAATTGAACCATATGAAGGCTTGCTATTTCTTTTCAATTGAATATTAAAGATTTTTTAGTTACTTCCCTATCTTGTTTTATTTACAGATCAATATCTTTGCTTTTTACAAAATGTGATAACATTTTAAGCGATTATATCAACCAGTTTTGGGATCAGAGTGAAATAATTTATGTTCGATCCCAAATATTGTTGAACAGCAAGAAATGAATCTTACACATCTATGTTCTGATGAACGAGTTTTTAAAGCTCTCATGGTTTTCTCCATTGTAATAGATAAGCGAATGGATTACTATTATACAGAAGTCTTTCTGGAAGATTAGAAAATGTTTAAATTCTTTACACAACAGTTTTCAATTATAAGATTATCACTACACTACAACATCTTTTTCATGTTGATAAAAACTAAGTTTGGAAACATCGATAACCTTACAGAACATTTCTGCATTTAAAAATTATTATCTTTGAAATAAATCGAAAGGTTTCAGTGAGCTTTAACCCTTTAAGCGTGTAGCGTTGACGCTTAAAGGGTTAAATTAAGTAGTGCAAAAAAATAATGACAAATCAACACTCCGATGACGAGGTGAGTTCGTCAAGCACGCTTAAAGAGTTAAGAGTGACTAGGAGAATATGTAGTGAAATAAACCTCACACATTGCAAATTGAAAAAAAGTGTTTAGAATGTTGATGTTCCTTGCCATTTATCACATGTTATATTATACAAAATAGTTATGAGAATATTATGCTTTAAATTTTAGTCAGTCATAATTTTAGACACAAAAAATAAAAAATCACTCACAAAACAAATGTGACGATAGTAGAAAGATAACACTTTAAATCTATAGCTCCTAAAATAAATACCAATAAAATATTTGTAAAAATAAATATCGGACAATTTATGACGTAAAGCTTCTAATGGATATGATTTTGTAATTGTACTACTTCACCCATTATAAATATATTCTAAGAAATAAATAATAATAAATTTGCATGCAGGTCCCCCGTATGATTTCTTCCTGTCGCCCTGTCCAATAACCAAGTTATTATGTGTCCGATGATATATTTCAAAGGAAAAATTAGATACATACATAATAATTACTACTTATTATGACGTAAGGAAAATAACACATAATTGCTTACACAGAAAAATATCCCTCCTGCATTTTGAGGCCGTCAATTAGAAAAACGTTTCTTAAAAACATGAATTCTCCCCAATAAAAAAAAAATGTTTGTACATTTAAAATAAAACAACAAAAACAATTCCATTTACGTAACTTATGATGAATATTGGATGATTTATAATGATGGATTATATCTTGAGATAATTTATCTTCACAGCAAAGTTTGCGGATAAAAAAATTAAGTTATCTTGCTGCCCTCCTTTTTCGAACGTGCAAAGCTTAAAAGTTAATAATTATTCAGATGATAACCGAATTCGGAACCATTTAGAAAAGCATTTATTTTCTAAATTGCTTTTCCGCTTATTACAACCAGCGTTTACTCGATTCCAAAAATTATTTTTAACGATTTCCATGAAAGATTTTACAATTGAACCTCACTCGCTGAAATGTGCGTGCGAATAATTCTTTTGCCATTTTTCCAAATACTTAGCTTCGATAAGCGAAGCAGTTTACAAAAGAAGACGTTGTTTAGCTTTCCTAACGATAATGGTTCTTGGCGAGGAAATAGTTCCCGCCAATATTATTTCCTCTATGCATGTAGAATAATTGGCAGAAATGTTTGGAATACCATCAAATTTACATTAAGTTTAGAATAAAAGGAATTCTAATGAGAAAATTCCACCTTATACATTTGATACGAACTTATGATTTTAATTTTTTTATTTGTTATTACTAATTTATTGAAAATTTAAAAATTAAGCTGTTTAGTTAGCTGTTAGCTGATAAGTTGCTAAAAATTAATAATTAGAATATCTTCGACACAATGAAACTCATGGTAATATAAGCCAAATATGAAAAAATTGTACCTTATTTTATTGCAGCTGTCACACTATAATGGATTCATATAACATTAAAAAGATTATGTTGGGTAACTAGTTACGTTACTAAATTCAGTAGAATGTGACATGACATTAGGAGTAATTGTCTTTGTCTGGATCTGAGAGCGGCTTTTAAAGAACTTTTTAAAATTAAAAATTTTTGTAAATAATTTTCAAGTTTCTCATTTCTGAAAATAAACCAACATCTTCTTGGGAAATTTTATTTGATGTCAATATGCAACTGAAATTTAAATTTCCCTTTTAGTCAATATTAGTAAATAAATAGTAAACTAAATGATTTTAAGTTATTGTCTTTTCTATATAAGAATGAATGCAAACAAATATTCTTTTTCACTTACTTATTAACTTCATCTATTGGCACCACATGATATGAAAATTAAAGCTTCTAAAAAATTTTCTTTCAATGTTTTCTTTATTTCGCATCCTGTTATTTTTTAAAATTAGAAAAAATATATAAAAGTTAAATAATTGTAGTTAAATAATTTAAAATCAAATAGATACCCAACAAAATGCGGTTAGGTACCAAAGCTAGATATGCAATTCTTTTAAATGCTTACATATTGATATTAAAAATTTCTTGAGCTTATAACATTTTTAACTGCATTTTTGTATCATGCATTCAGTTAAGTATTAAGTTATGGCTTATTGATAAAATTGCTTTATTGAAGATCCGTGTTCTGTACAAAGAAAGAATTAAGCTGGATCAAATTCATGGACCAACCATATGATATTTTCTCAGAAATAAAATTAAAAATGCTCATGCAAAAATATAATTTTCAACTTTATTTTAAAAAAAGTTAGATTTATTTAGCTCTTATTCCACATATTTTATTTTCAAATTTCAACATAACTTAACACAAGCAGTTCAAATACTTCAAATGAACATGTCCTTATTTTCAAGCTTTCTGCACAATCGTGATTAAAAATGTTTATGAAAATTGTATATATATATATATATATAACACAATTTTCATAAACATTTT
>JAPDSC010110767.1:69972-80511 GCA_026290005.1 Latrodectus geometricus | reverse complement strand
ATGCTTAGGTGCCAAAGAGATACTAACACAAATATAGACGATATCTAATCCGTATGCATTTATTTCAAGTATTTTTGATGGATGAAAACAAGTTCCATGTTCTCACCAAATGAAAATGAGCCTACTGTCACTTTCGAGGCTAAATTTGGATTCATCAGTAAAGAGAACAGCTTTCCATTAATCATGCATCCAGTGGACATGTTTGACATGCCCATTACAAACGTTCCCGTCTATGGCGTGACGTGAGGGGGATATAAATGACTTATCGCCTAGCTTAAAGAAAACGTTCGTGAAGTCTTCAATACATGGTTGATCTGGATTCGACCATTTCCGATTTTGCAACAAAGGAATATCTGATATCTGAATATCAGCTGGAGTTACGGGTTCGATTCCTTAGTGTACACAATGACAAAATATCGGTCATTGGTACTAGTGGTAGGGTGTGGCCGTTCTTGGCTGAACCTCCTGGAAGTCGAATCCATGGTTAGAAATTGTTGCCAAAATCTTTGAATCTCAGACGGACTCCCATTCAGCCATCCTGCCTCTAATCTCTCAATAGCTCATCTTCAAAATCGTGTGGTCAAATGATATATGAAGGCCAATGTTACGATTTCGCAATATTAGATTTGTAATCTCAGGCAGACAGCGACAATTGCCGTCAAGCTCTGAGAAATCTTTTATTTTAATCACCTCGCAAATGACTTATTCTTATACAGAATCAGCCCAATTTTGCAGAATCGTATTGTTTAGCTCCTTTTACTTACCATTATATTAAAATTTCATTGAGATTGGCTTATTTTCGGGAGAGTTATGCTATTTTTATGATCTTTCGTTAATTTTCGGTAATCAGTGTGCTTTGTATCTTCTTATTAAGCAAATTATTTAACGATGCTTCCTCACAAAAATTGCAAATATCTTTTACATTATTGTTTAAAATAATATAAGCTGTTAAAAATGCCAATATTTTCTTTTGAATGCTTTTATTTTATTCCAAATACTCTTAGGAATTTCTTCTTAAAATATGCTTTTTTGTGGAAATAGTAGAATAAATTTTTTATATGTGCAATATACATCCCTATATTACAAGTATTTAAATACTAAGTGTCCCTTAAAAATATTGATTTTAACACAGCGAATATTTGTCAGTATTTCATATTTATATAAATTATAAGCTATCAGTTAGAAATATTTTTTCATTGAGATAAATACACGTGATTTGAGCATACATGATAAGATTTATAAAATTTTAAAAGGGATGATTTTCACTCCAAAAAGAAAACAATAGTACACAAGGCAAAAATATAAAAGGTAAATTTAAGAAAGATAAAACAAATATTTCATAAAGATTATTCAATCTGTTCTTCTCAAACCATCAATTTAATTAAGTCTAATCTGTACAACAATAGTTAAAAAATTATTTACAAAAAAATTACTTAAATGTGTCTAAATGAATTATGTTTCCGTTAAAAACCAAATTAAACCTTTGAAAATGTGACGACAAAGCTAATAATAATTACGATGAAATTAATGGATAAATAAAAAGAGGATAATAGCTAAAACATCTGAATCAAGACAAGCAACTTTGTCTTTATATATTAAAAATTCATCCCCTCCACTTTATTCTCTGAGAAGAAACTTCTTATTTATATATTTATTAGTTTTGTAAATTGCATCGACAATATATTCAAAAATATTCTTATTTATTTTAGTGCTTTAAGTAACAAGATATTACAATTTAATCGAATTTTATTAATTTCCTGTTTATAATAAAATTTATTCCATTGATTTTCTTTTTTAATTTAAAACTTGAGTTCATATGATTAAAGTTTCTAATTTCATTTTATGTGACATTTTTTTTTGTTTTGAGTGTGAATAAATCCTTAACAATTCAATTTTCATTTATTTTCCTTTTGTTTTCCATACAAAAGACATTTGAAAACATACTAACTGTAATGGCGTACATATTTTTCCCTCTAAAGGTTGTGGATCCTTTTTTCATCAACGTTGCATTTCCCTTTGGGGATTTTTCTTCCTCTTTTGTTATTAAGTTTTCTTCTTTTTTTATTTATTACGTACGCAAGAGACTATTTGTTGCTTTTGAATGAGTCTCGCTTTCACAGATATTATTTAACATATTTACAGAAGTTTACTCTGTTCAGTTATATTACATTCTGTACATTGTTTAGTTTAGCATTCGGGGTTTTATTCTTCGGCATATGTATCTATTTCGATGAAAATTTGTTATTTTATTTTTTATCATTAGTTTGCGTAACATGGTTATTATATTATTTTTGTTTTGCCTCTTGTTATTTTATTAATTTTCTCAATGTTTTCTTAAAAAGTTTTTCTGTTGTTTAATATGTAAGAAGAATATTATTGTAGTAACTTAAACATAGCACTTCAAAGAAATTAGTCTACAGGATTTAGCTAAAAAAATTTGTGATGGCAGAAAGTTCATTACATATTGTAGATAAACTATAGAAAGTATTGTTTCATCAGGTTTTAGGGAAATGGTTCAGAAAATAATGATTGGGAAACATTTTTATGATCTAATTCTATGGTCAGACAGACAAAAATTAAAAAATTTTCATTTCTCATTAAATTAATTGTCTTTTGCTTTGAAGCAAATTTAAGGTTTTCTATGTTTGAAAACATTTATATCTATATGGATACGAACATTTTACCTAATTTTTGTTAATTTACATATTTTTATCTTTTTTTGTTATCTATTTTTTGTAAACTTCCTTTTTTATTAGAAAAATCCTTTTTCAAATTTGATGAACAGAGCTGGTGACAATGGCGGGAAAATTGGAACATAATATGAGAAAGTTGACATGTTGCCAAATAAGGAATTTTTATATATTCTTGGCAGATTATTTCAGGCATGCTCATGAATAAGGATTTAAAATTATATGTATACTTAAATTGCATAAAAAACGTGTCGAGGATGATTTCGACTCACCGGAAGTATGGTAATTGTCGTTATAGTCAAAGTAGTAAGACGCTTTTACTTGAAATCTGTAGGCGGACTGCCTACTCGAGAAGCGAGTGCTTGAAATGTCCGCTGCATATGCGTAGCAAGGCGCTTTCAATAAGGAAATATATTATTTCACTTCGTTAATCTTTAACATTTTTTTGTAAAAAAATATATTTGAAGAATTCTTTTTATGTATCTTAATTAGAAACTCTCAAAATTTTATTTACTCATTAAAACTATTTGATTACACACTTGATTTAATATAAGTTATTTGATAATTAAAATTATAAAAATGCAAATGGGATTAAATTTTAATAGTTAATATATAATATATTGATGCATGTACAAATTTATGTAAGGAATATATTATTTAACCTTTGTAAGTTGAATAAAAACGTTTGAAAAGTTCTGTTGCATCAATGACAAAGTATCTTTATTTTGTTCTTTTAGAATAATTACATTTCTAGTACCAAAAGCTCGAGTCAATCAAAAGCAAGAGTTAAAGTGATCTAAATAGGACCATTTTAAGTAAACCCCAGAACAAAAGTAAAGTCATTATAAAAAAACGCGAATTTATTCATTGCATGCGCATTATTAATGAAATTTAATTTTAGATTTCGCAAAAATTTTTGACGTACATTTATTTAAAAATTCCTTTCTTCGCAATAAGTACCGTTTAATATGCTCTCTCCATGCATTCCATTTGTATTCTTCCACCGACATCTTTAGCGAAGACTTCACAAGGACTTTTTTTCCATTTGGCGGAAGAACTAACTGCAGCTGCTGAGATAAGGAAGAAAAATATTTCCAGAGATGGCTTTGAAATTTCTTCAACTTTTTCTCTCTTTCTTTCTGAACCTGCGGGCTCTGTACTTATGCTTTCCTTCTCTTTTTTATTTGCTTTTCTTATTTTTTCCTTCCTTTTTTGGCGATATCCAACTTTTACTTTCCAACCACCGCCAACTCCACTTTGTGGGTTTCAGACGCCATTTAGCGAAACGGGAGACAAATGATTTAAAAAAAAAAGTTTGTTGGTCATAAATCTTACCTTTAGCGCATCTTATTTAAGGCGTTGCTATTTTTGCATGAAAGCTAGAAATAAATAAGGAAGGATAAGCAAATGTTTCTTTATATGGGTTTTTGTCAGCGTTAGGGGCTGTAAATAAGTTTCAGTTACTTTGTTAGCGCATGGTTTGATTTCTATACCTTTCTAATCAATTTAACTAAATTGTATTGATTAATATCCCAGATGATTGGAGCATGCTAATATAACTGAGTATCTTTTAAAATACTTATTTATATTAAATTTGAATATTTATTTTGGAATATAATAAGTGTTTTTAAACTCTTAGCAATTATTCATTTTATGATCTTAACCTTTCACTTTTATTTTAACTCTAATTACTGTTTTAATCAATGCAGAAGTTAGGGATGTGCATAAAATATTTGTGGAAAACGAAACAAAAACTTTAAAAAAGTAAGTATTACAAAAAATAATGGACTTACCTTAATTAATAATATATATTAAATAAAGAAAAATAATGAATTTATTTACTTTACACCTAAAATTTTTAATTATGTAAAATCTATTATTTATTATCATTTAATTATACGTCATATTATTGTATTTAAACATCCGCTTAGAGAATTATTTGCTGGGTTCTTAATAATGGTCTGAAATATATAATTTCCTAATAATTGTTTTTTTTATTTTTTTATTTATAATTTTTTTATTCATTGAAATACTGGTGTTTGTCAAAATAATATGAACACTCGGAAAAAAATAGCACCCGAAAAAACCTTTTCGTATACTCCAGACCTCTGGCGTTGATGAGTTCCATCTAGATGATAAGAAAGTGATTCTTATCTTCAGTCTCAAGTTTTGAATTAAATCAGTCTGCCTTTTGCAGTGACAGAAGTTTGATGTAAAATACAATTCTAAGTTAAAATTACGGAATAGCTGACTTCTTTAATTTCGAAAGAGGCATGATTGCTAGAGAGCGCCTTGCTAATGCCTAAGTAATGATAACGTCAACCTTTCTAGACATTGGAAGACATATATTGTGTCAGCATATTTGAAACATACAAAAGCTTCCTTTAAGTGACACTTTGGGGTCAAAAGGCAAACAAGAATGACAGAGAAAGAAAGATTTTGAAACGGATTGTAATAAGAAAAAAAGTCATCATTCAGATAATATCTGAGATGAGCATTAATTTACAGGAAGCACTTCCATCAAAAATTATAGTGCGTTGTATGCTTGTGCAAAATATTCATGGTAGAGCGGATATTTAAAGCCTTACTTTAATTATATTTTTAAAAAGTATTAAGTATTTTTTGCCTATGAGTTTTTTTAATTATTATTTAAAATACTCTATAAATCGGGTCTGTATATTTCGAAAGCTTTGATGTCGTCTTTCAAAAGAAACTCATTAAAGGAATCTGATGATTCAGATAATGATTAAAAGAATCATTCTTTTAAAGTGGAGAAATGCTGAACACATAAGGTTGTCTTCAAATTTGAAAAAGTTGAAATCGAGCGGATTCATATCCGGATTGTATGGGGATACACTTCCGTTTTTGATTTTGCCAGCAAGTCAATTAAAAACATTTCAGTATATTAGAATGCTTGTGTACTACTGAGGAAAACCTTTCTTTTCTTCAGAATTTAAATCAAAATTATATGTATAAATTCAAGAAATTTTTCTAATATTTCTCAGACACTTCTCCCATTAAGAAAACGCTATTGTTGTTTTTCATATACCATTTGATAATCATTATTCAGAGAGTTTTTTTTTCAAATTACGCATGACGTCATCTTATGATGCTTTTGGCCTACGCTACATTTGATCTTCTTATATAGCTAAAAATCTCTCAAAAAACATTTATTAAATCGAAAGATCCCATACCCATTAACTAAAGAAATTTTCATAAAACAATTGTATTTATTTATTGATTTTTGCCATGTAGAATTTCATTTATTTGTTTTGCCATGTAGAGTTTGTGCATGATCTTTTATCTCTTTTAGCCACAGAAATAGAGACAAGTTATATTCTTAAAATATTTTCTTTCAAATATAACTCATTAGAAGTTGGGTGATAATATTTATGGTACATTATATAACGTAAATATGGTATTATAAAATATTTATACAATTTTCAATATTTATAAAAAAATTAAAAATTTGATAATTGGGACAATCAAATTCAATACAAAATGTTTTTCAGCGATCATCTAAAATAAAGATACAGAACTCTTAATGCTGCTTAAAAAATTGGCAATCAGATGTATGGGCCACAGTGATAACATAAAAAAAAATTCAACATCATCTAGGGCTTAGGAAAAATTTTGTAGCTTTCAATATGTGTGATGAGATGAATTTAGTGACATAAAAATTAGTTGAAATTAAAACAGAAAATATATTTTTTACACATTTACCCAATGCAATTCAAATTTGCTTTTTTAAATTATATTAAAAAAACATATTTGAAAAAATAATTCAAAATTAGCCATTCTTTCTTGATTTTTGAATTTGCTTCTAAGTTTTTACTTACCAATACTTTTACTGAAGTTGAGTTATATTAATTGAAGATACTTGTGTGTTATGAGATTACAATGTAATTTATCTCTTTAATTTTTAATTTATTTTCCAGTTTTTTTACTTCCACCATTTTTAATATAATTATGTTATAACGTTTCTGGAAAGTAAATTTTAATTATTTTTTATCTACAGTGCTTTTGATTACTATTAACATTCAACAAGCAAAAAGCTTTCAATTTTCTTAGCACAAAAACTCTAATAGATTAAGGTTTTGCATAAAATGTTAAAACTTAGTAATCATAAATGGAAATATATATAAAAGTTTGTGCAATGAATATGAAAAAATCTCTGAAAGTATCAAGAAAGATACCATTTATTACATAGAAATATGTGTAATAAATGACATATAATTTACATGCGAATCATAAAATTTATTTCCTTTTCATAGTTTATTTTATGGTTTATTTCTCTGGTGATGTTTCCTTACACACAGATATTAATTTGGTTGATATCTATAGTTTCAAGTAAAGTTTGAGCATATATATAACTTTTGAATAATTGTAATCACCGTTTATATTCTGTTTAGCATTAGAACATGAAGTATTTAGGTTAGGCAACTTTTACTATTGTATATAATTAATACCTTACATTTTAGTAATATTAATTTATTTCATTTGAATTTTTTTTAAATTATCCAATTCATCATTCTTTTAAATAAAAAATGGGAAATTAAAAGTAAAAATAAAAAATGCAAATGAATTTTAAAATTAAAAAATATTAAGTTCATGTGACATTTCCTGAGGAGATACCTACTTACTAAGGGAAATAGTGGTAAGTACTATTTTGGAATTAATAAATAACAGTCGCATTCTTATGTGAAAACTAAGTAAATTAATTAGTTATCACCTATTATATTAGCACTAATATAGCATTTTATGTAAGGAAAATTAATACCGAGCCATGGGACAAAATCTTAAATTTCTGGAGCAGTTAAAGCTAAAGCTTGAATTCTATTTTCTCATACTTTGCGATTTTACATCAAAATTATCTGGTAAGATTAAGATATACTTTCTTAATTTCACTTTCGTTTGTTTTAAATTTAGATTTTTCCTACCTGAGAGTTTTGATTATAGAGAAAATATTTATTCTCTCTTACAATGTCTCATTATGCTTTGCAACTGAAGAATTACTTAATGCTTCAAATATATGAAATATTTAACCATATCGTTTGGAAGCTTAATTAAAATAAATTAATTAAATTTTGCATTATGAAACTAATTAAAAGAGAATTCAAGTTTGTGTCCTAACTGCATGGATCAATATGTTTATTTTCTCCATGTCAAATACAATTCATGCCACCTACATTACATAAATTTGATTTATTTTTTTCAGTATTATCATATTATGCTTGCATTTTTTTACTTGATAATTATTCATATTTTTCAAGGCATATGATTGTGTATGCGCACGCGTACACATATTTTTCATATTTATATTAATATTATTTTCCTGAAAATAGCCATTTCCATAAAAGTATCTGATGTAATTCACGTACTTAGATATATATTTTTAATTTTAAAATATTTAAAAACTTTTAAGTATTCATTCTTCTGTTACATTTATTGTTTTCATAACATTTACAAAAAATGCAGTGATACTATGAATTTTCTGGAAACAATAAGTTATCTGTTAGTGTATGTAATTTGATCCGTTAAAGTTTTATTTAAATGGATATTTTGAAATAAAGTTTTCACAGATAAAAATTTCCTTTTTTTCTGTATTTACTTTAAGGAATATAAATAAACTTCGGTGTTCTGAATATAAACTATTTTCTCTAAGCAATGACATCATAATATTTCTGTATTGTTGTAACATCATAACAACACAATGTTGGGGAATAACATTCACACCCAAAAGTTAATGTTCTGTACAGTTGATCCTGCTGAAAATCTCATGGTGTTAAATCAGAAAGTGCATTGACAATGTTTCATAATGTTTTGTAAAACATTCCTTTCGATGCAAAGTGACGAAATTTGAAAGGAATTTCCGAGCACGCCTGTTGACTACCCATCACTTGACGGTAGTTTAAACTTACAAAGAGTTTGAAAATATATGGTAGATTCTGTATACAATCTGTTTTGCCACCGAGAAATTCAAAATTTACCATTTAAATTCTAATGCATGCATTTATACAAATTATTTTAAAAAGATGTTTTTAAATTTGCTTATTTATTCTAAAATGTTTTCCTTAATATTTTAAGAATGTACTGTTTATGAATTTGTTTGACATCATATATAATTCAAATTTAAAATCAATTTTTATTTTCAATTTTAAAATTCTAATAAGTTCTCTTTGTAATATGAATATTTGTAAATTATTTTAAATTTTAATAGATATTAAAAGCTTTTCGCAAATACGAGGTTTTCTTTTAAATTTCTAACCAAATAAGTTGCAATTAAATTTGTCACCAACAAATTCGAAAATCGTAAAAAAAAAGATTTCGTTTTGGCTTTACTAATTACAACTACATTTCTTATGATAGCCTTTAAACACAATTCCTTTTTATTTTTTATTACTCTCTTATAGCAAAATAAAATCACAAAATTGATATGAAACTCACCACGATTTTCCGTTTAAACAGTAAAGAAACATATTAAGGCGGAAGAAAAAAGAAACAATATATACATAATACAAATATTTTCTGATTAAAATATCGAAATATTTTCGGCTAAATTACATAAGGATGCAATTTAATCTTTCTAATTACATTTGCTTCAATACATTCGAATATATATCGATTTATTGAATATTACATTACTTTAAAATTACTAGTATAAAAGAGAAACAATAAAATGAAATTTCTATTTCGTTGATTTTTCTTGCGCTATCTTAAATAAAGTTGCTTGAATAAATTTAAACGTAACTGTTCCCATCGGAGAGAAGAAAAATATTCTCAGAACACAATGAATCGAACAAATGAGTTAGATTCTTTTCTTTCTTTGTTGTTTCTGAAGCGAAAATTTCATTTTTTTCTTGAAGTCGTGAGCGTGGAATTTCTTTTTGCATCATTTGCTTTTACGTTTATAATTCTTATTTTTCAAATAATAATAAAATAAATGCTCGGTTGCAGTTGAAGACGGGATTAAGACACCAGGAGGTGATCGGAGAACTCGAAATTTTATGATAATTGTCATTTTCAATTTTCTTGACGATACACTTTCAGTGAGTTAACAGCAGCTTACGGATAGACGATTCATTCGGAAAATAAATTATTTTGAATTGAATTGTTTTATTTTAAAATGATTCTCCTCAGTTCGATTTTGTCAAACGAAATATGTTAACGAATAGAGCTTACAGTGCTAATATTTCAATAATTCACCGAAATTTACTTTAAGATTTCCAGTAATATTGTCTCTTTAAATAAAAAGAAATACAGCAATTTATTTAACAATAAATTGTATTGCATATAAATAATTTTTTTGTTAAATATAAATCATATAATTATATTTATTATTACCCCTTTTAATGAGTAAAAAAAATAAATCAAACAATTAATTTCAAATTAATTTAAGTTTCTAAATTATATTTAAGGAAAAATTTATTGAATATTTTACTATTATATGAAAATATTATACTTAATATTTACGTCTAATTTTCCTTAAAATATTTAAAAAAAATATTCATAATTTTCATTCATTAACGCATTTAGCAAAAGTATATCCTTAAGTCATATGAGTATATTTAATGCAATTGTTTTTAATATATTATTTATGAAAAAAATTATTTAACAATTAAATATAATTATATTGATATCTGTTAACATAATATATTAATGAGAGTAAATTAGTTTGAAAGTTTATAGTTAAAATATTATTATATCTTATTACTTTTATAAAATAAATTATGGACAAATTTTTAACATATATTTAGCCAATTTTATATTCAAAACATAAATAAATTCTTTTGAAATTCTAAAAAATCTCTTTCTTATCAACAAATACATGTCCTTAAAATTATGATTA
>JAPDSC010110767.1:39867-64972 GCA_026290005.1 Latrodectus geometricus | reverse complement strand
TTTCGCAATTTCATTCTATATGCAGTTATTCTGGCAGCGCTGCATATGAAGATATTTAGTGGAGTCAGGTCCAGAATTGCCTCTAGTGCTCTGGTAGGTGCTGTGGACATTGCACCTGTGATACACAAGCAGGCAATTCTTTGCAGACTTCCTAGCTTGTCCTTCACTGTTTTCTGCTCCACCTTACACCACCATATCACAGATGCATATGTAAAAGTAGGCCTGACAATTGCTGTGTACATCCAAAACATCATTTTTGGCTGTAGACCCCAGTTTTTACCAAACATGCGTCAGCATGTCATAATGCATTTTTTTTGCCTGATTGATTTTGTAGTCAACATGTTTATTCCAGGTGAGTTTTTGGTCTAGAATTAAGCCCAGAAATTTCACCTCAGAAGCAACGTTGATTTCAACCTCAAAAAGGTTTGGGATAAAGAATCCCTCCCTTTTTATTTTTCTTGTGAATGGTATAAGGTTGGTCTTCTGTGGATTTATATCCAGATTCCTTTCCTTACACCATTTACCTACATAACTTAGAGCATTTTGCATTAGTTGACAAGTTATGTTAAAGTCTTTACCAAGGATGAGTATGACAATATCATCAGCATACCCCTGGCTATAGTAACCTATAGAATTTAGATGTTTTAATAGGCTATTTACAACCAGATTCCAAAGTAATGGTGATAATACACCTCCTTGTGGACAGCCTCTGGATGTCTTCTTTTCAAATGTCTCATTGAAGATTTTCTTTTGCATAGTTCCATCCGAAAGCAGGGTCCTAGTCCATGAGCAGATTGCATGTTCAATCCCTGTATCCCTTAAAACATTAAGGATGAATAGATGAGAGGTGTTAACAAATGCACCTTGGATATCTAGGAAAGTGGCTAAGGCAATTTCCTTTCTCTCCAGGGTGTCCATAATCTTAGATACAAGCTTGTGTAACGCTGTCTCTGTAGATTTGCCAGGTTGGTAGGCAAACTGTAGATTATGCAAGGGACTATTACTACCCAGGTAATCTCTGATGTGCCTATCAATGATTTTCTCCATAATTTTGAGAAAGAATGAAGATAAGCTTATTGGCCTAAAAGACTTAGCCTGGTCATAGTTTTTTCCAGGTTTAGGAATGAAAACAATCCTAGTCTTTTGCCATAGCTTTGGAATACATCCCAGTGCTAAGCTAGCTCTGTATATTCTAGTTAGCAAAGGGATAATAAGATCCCCTGCCTTCTGGATCATTATAGGCATGATTCTGTCAGGTCCAGAACTCTTGAGAGGTTTGAAGGTGTAAATAGCCCACCTCACTTTATCATGATTGATAATGCTCTTAGCATAGGTCCATTGATTTTTTTGAATTCTTTTTACAGAACCAATGAAATGCTGCCCTTCGTTGCTATCAATATCAATGGCTCCCGGAAAGTGAGTTTTTGCCATTACTTCCATTACTTCTTTTCCGGTACTAGCAAATTTGCCATCCTCATCCTTTAAGGTTCCAACCATTATAGTTTCATCCCTTCTAAGGATTCTTTGGAGTCTAGCTCCTTCAGAGATTGAATTCACCTCTTCACAGAACTTTCTCCAGGATTCTTGTTTGCTTTTCCTAACATTTTTGTTATAGTTAGTGAGTGCTCTCTTGTAGTTGTCCCATTCACCATGTTTCTTTGCTTTGTTAAAAAGTTTTCTAACATTTGCCCTTTCAGTTTCCAAAGAGTTATTCCACCAAGAACACTGTGGCTTTGCTCTTTTGGTACGCATTGGGCAATTTTTATTGTATGAGCCTAGAATTTCACTCTGCAGAGTTTCTGCTGTAACTTCGAGATCATAATTGTCTCTAATATAATTTCCCCCCCCCAGTTCAGTTAGCCCCATGATATCCTTTTGGAAATTCTTCCAATTGGTCCTCATGGGGTCCCTGAAGCGGTGGTCAATATTTATACTAGAGTTTATTTCGAAGTGGATGTTTTGATGGTCTGAACCTGATGGTCTACCATCAACTTTCCATTTCGTGATATTTTTACTAATAGCAGGTGTTGCTAAAGTAATGTCGATTACTTCAGATTGATTAGAAGTTATGAAAGTCGGATCGTATCCTTTGTTTAAAATATCCAAACCATAGTTAAGAATAAATTCCAAAAGACACTCATCTCTTTTGTTCGTGTCTGTGCTGCCCCAGACGATATGATGAGAGTTGCAGTCTAGCCCAAGGACTGTCTGCAATTTGTGTTCTGCACAAAACTGCAAGAGTTTGTGCAGTGTTGGATCAGGTGGAGCCTTCTCTTCATAGGGTAAGTAGACAGAGCCAAAAACAATTTCTCTATCTTTTCCCTCTATGTTGAGCCTGACTTTCACTGCTGTTAGGTCCCTATGAATAAACTCGGTTAGAGGTAAAACCTCAATATCTTTATCTATAAGGATGCAGGCTCTAGCTTCACTGTTAAGATCATAAATGAGCTTACCTTTTATTCCTTTAAGGCCACTGACTCTACCCCTGACAAGCCAGGTTTCTTGAATCAGGGCCAGGTGAAAATCCTCACCAAGAAAATTCTTAGCGAGGTTTGTGGTGCCACTTCTACTGTGGTGGATGTTGGCTTGAAGAACCTTCACCCCAACCAGTTTTTGAAGGTTTGTCAAGGACTTTGGCTTGAACTTGGTGAAGTCCAATATAACATTTTCGAGTGTAGTCGCATCCATTTCAGGCATGCTAAGGATGATGGTCTGTCCTGATGGTTCATTCTTCCGATGGAATATATTCCAGTCGGTAGAGGTAAGCCCACCATTTTTTGCCTCAATTTTCCTCAAGAGCTCTTTGAGCTCCAGTTTGCTGTAGACTTTTGGCAGTTTAGCAATGATTTTAGTGGTTCTGACAAGTTTCCTTGCCTCACCCACCAAAAGAGTTTGCTCCTGCCAGGGGTTTATTTCATTGACAGTCTGTTCCAGCCACTTAGAGCTCTCCAGATCTGAACAATTGATAATAAGTGCCCCATTATCTAGTCTGCAAGAAAGAAACTTCATATCTTTTCTTGTGATTTTATTGTTTATCAACAACTCCAGGTCTGAAGCCTGTTCATCTGATAACCGCTTTGAAGGATGTCCCTCAAGAATCACCGCCATTTTGACCGCCATTTTGACCGCCATCAAAGTCTCCTTATAGGAAGTACCTTCAGGTACTTTTTTTGGCAGTTTTAGGGGCAGTGTCTTGTACCATCCTTGGAGATGATATTTTCTCGCCTTGTTGTTTTTGCTTGGGTTTTTCTACCCAAGTGCCCTCTGCGATTTTTTTCTCTTTAATGAGTTTCTTTCTTTGTGCTCCAGAAAGTCTCTTTTTGAGTTTAATTCCCTCCATGGAGGCAGTGATGCTACTAATGGCTTCCTGCCCCTCTTGGGATGTTGATGGCGTAGAGGTCATTTCTACCTCTTTTGAATAAGGGTCCATTTTTTCCCCTTCAGTTGGTTTTCCCTTAGTATCCATTTCTTCAACAGAATGGCCTACTTTGGGTTTTTTACCTTCCAAAGCAGTAATATGAGTTAAGTTTCTGTCTTCATCAGCCATAAATTAACTCAAAAGAAAAGCTCAGGAACAGAAAAGGTCCACCCAGTATTGCCTGAGATGCTGGGTAAGTCAAAATACTCTAGAGGTTCGCCAGTCGCACTAGAGGCTCCGTTAAGACACTATAACCGCAGTGCCACTCACCCAAGGCACGGATCGCATAACACCTGGGTTATGGGAGTTGGTTCGCGACCTCCTATTTGTTATTCAGAGGTTATCCTGTCATCACTACAGGATGTTCGGCTATCCAGCACCTGCCGACGCGCCTTGTAGCCGCTCAAGCCGCAGGAAGTGCTCTGTTAAATTAAACTTATTTCAGTCAGATTAAATTTTTTTTAAGATCTTTATATTTACTTTTAACACTATATTTAATTGTAATTTTTGATTACGTTGTAAATTTTATTTGCATAAATACTATAAATAAATTTTTAAAAATTCTTTTAAATAAATAAACACAATTTCTTGATTATTTGACAATTTCTAAATGCCGATGAATTAACAAAAATAATGTATAGTTAAAAGGAATATTATAAATTCCTTAATAGTTATGATTTATTATTAATTACCTAACCGAGAAAGAAATTGAAATTCATATTGGAAGTAACATGAGTCAAATAAACATCACATTGCAATAGAAGGAAAAATATCCTTCCATAAAATTATGGAAAAGGAAAGCCCTTAATAATTCGTTATCATTGTCAAGGAAGTCTTTTATTAAACCCTTAAAACGTCAAAATAGTTGATATCGAACACATAAGGTAATTTACTCCATAATTATTATTTCGTCAATCATCTCTTTTAATATGCGTCAAAAATATTTTAGTTCTGTTAGGTAGCCTTCTTTCATCGGAAATTTTTTAGATTTAGTCATTTTAGTTTGCCATTAGTTTTATTGATTTATTTTTATGAGAGCTTGAGGATAAAGGTTAAGACTATAAAAACGTTTTATTTCATAGTCTTTTACAAGACTCTTTTATCTAAATCCTAATTACTTTTCAAAAAAAATTGTTGTTAAAAATGTAAGGGAACATTCATTCTTTGGAACATTTGTCATATTTTAAGAAAGTAATTTGCGTGATTTTTTCTTTTAAGGAAGCATTTCTGCTGAAGCAGAAATTTGAAGAAACATTCACTTGAAGTTATTTGCTTTACTGTGTGTGTTCTATATGTTATTTTACTGACATTACTGTTCCAATATTTTTTATTTTATTTCCTTTTCCTTGCTGCTTCCTTGATATTATTCCAATAACTTTACATTTTTACATGCCATGAAATTTGGAATTTCATTTCACGAACTTTGAAATCATTCAAGAATAAAAAATATTTTCTTGAAAAACACTCTTTCATACTTTAAAATATTACCAAAAATACTCTCTTAATCAAATACCTCATATGTATTGAAAACCAGATAAATATATTTTTAACTCATAAGAAATGATATGTTAACAACTAAACATTGTCATGATAACAACTAAAAAATGATTATATTTGCAAATATAATTTTATGGAAAAGTTACAAAATTTTTAGTAAGGGAGAAATTTTTATGCAAAAAATATTAAACTTCTAATTTTAATTTGAGAAAATAGCATATAGTTCACAATAAAGATACTATAAAAATACTAAAAAGATACTAAAGTTTTATTTTGGTTGCTTAATAAAAATAATTGGTTGTTTTGCTAGACAGCAACAAAAGGAACAAAAAGTGCTTTATTAAATACATTTGACACACATTTTTAACACATCATCTAAATAGAAAAGAACAAAATATAAATGTGTGAAATCAAAAACATATTTATTTCATAGTCTTTGAAAGCACTTCAAATCATTGATACAACTGTGAGAAAAATTAACTAAATAATTACTAAAAAAAATAATCAACCCTGGAAGATTCACTTTATCGTTCTACAAAACAAAAGGAGGTTTTTTGATTAAGCAATCAAATAAGCGTGAAAGGAATAGTAAATGTTAAAATGAAATATTTTTAAATGTATTATATATTGGTTCGCAGTACTTAATGAATCTTTCATTTTGTTGATACCTATACTTTTAGTAGCACTGATTTTGTTGACTAATAAGAATGAACTATTGCCAATTTTTGACATCTCTGCAAATTGGATACTTGTATAGAAGTCAAGTCAGTTTTCAAAAGAGAAATTGGTACACAATTTTATTTGTCTAACAAAAATAAAAAATTGGCATTTATTGTGTACTTGGAATTATATTATAAGCGAAAACATGATACATGTATTCAAATAAATATATAAGTAAATACAGATATTGATATCAATTTTTCCTCTCATTATCCTGTTACCTTGGGTTTTATTCACTTTTTCGGAGGTACTCTTGATGAAAGGTTTTTTTAGGAATGATGAAAGTTTTTTTTAAGGAATGTTTAAGGAATGTTTATGTTGAACCACATCGGGCACGATCTTCGCAAGAGTTATTAAGGCATATTTGGAATACAAAAATAGTGTAGGTATTATTTCATGTCTATTACATTTATCGAGCTATAGAAGTTACATTGAGTTGTAAATTTTATATTCACACACCCCGTACAATTACATTCATTGAAGAACTCAAAACAACAAAAAACGGTCAATTTAATGAACAGGTTATTTCTCTTCATCAGTTGATGAATAATCAGATAATAATTGTTAAGCTCCATCCTATGCAAAACTTTTATACACTGACTCCCATTGTAAATAAGGGATTTAAGATACTACAATTATTCTCTCCAAAGAAGGATATTTAATTGTACAAAAACCTTTTTCCAATAAATTTGCTTTTGAATCCCTTGTATTTGGAGAGCAAAAGGCTTAGTATGAAGGTCTGAGTTTTATACCAATTACAAAATTATGTTATGGTATGGTTATAGTTTTATAAATTATAATGAAATTTAAGAAGGAATTCCTTTTTTAATTGACAAATATTTTATTTTATCCAATTGTAATATAATCTGTATTTTAAATAAAGGTTTACTCTCAATACACTTTCTACTTTTTAATCATTTCTATAAATTGGAATTCATAAATTTCAAGACTACTTAAGAAATAATTGCATAATTTTATTGATATAGTTTAAAATCAACAAATCTATGCAATCATTTCATATCTGCTTAATATATATTATCTAGACTTATATTTGTTTGTATGATGTATATATTAGGTATTTAAACAAATACGTTCTTCTGTTTTTCATGGAATGATTTACATTAAAAAAGTACTTAAAGTAGTAAGAAAGATAATTTTAATGATTAAATATTTTATGCAAAACTAATATTTAAAAAAGTTAGGAGATTTATGTTTTGTTTTTATTATCATACTTATACTTTAAAGCAAGTTTAAGTTTTTAGCTTTATGAAATATATTTTGCTTTTTGTTTATATTAGGCAAATGTCTAAACATAAAAAAGCTAAATTTTTATTCCTTAGAAAACTTTGAATACATGAGATTCTAAATATCTTTATTACTTAATATGAAACAGTGAGTTATAATTCATGTTTCTACATTTTAAAAGGAAATACTAATCGACTTATATAGTGATTCTATAATGAAAGCGTCTCTTTGAAGAAGACAATTTTACTTCCTGAAAGCTTTTATATGTGAATATTTTCTTTCAAAATATCCATTTTCACTTTTCAGCTAACTTAAAATGGCATGCAAATTCAGCACTGCGTCATTTTTAGGAAAATAGGGAGGAAATAACAAAGAAATGTTGCCATTCTGTAGGTAGAAATGCTAATATAAGGACTCTATAAAAGGAAATTAGATACTTCTAAAGTGATATTGGATTAAGGATATTAAATTTAAAGTAGGTATTTTTTATCTCTTTATCCAAGATTCCCTTTTGTCGATATTGGAATTGAATTGAAATCGAATGAATTTTTTATGGCTTACAGATAAAAGCTTATTCAAAAAAGATCATTTTTAAGGCAAAAAATTCGGTTGCATTTCCAAAAGAAAATGCTTCGATAAGAATTTTTTTTCATGATTTAATATTTGTAATAGTTTATGTTTTTGTATTGTTAAAACCATAAGTATTCCAGTTATTTATGACTATCTATGATTATTTATGATAGTGACAATCAATGTAAATATGTCATAATATTAAAAATATGTGATTTTAAAACGACATTTTTTTATTTCTTTGAAGAGTGATAACTGAACACGTAGTTAAATAAATTTAAAGATTAACTACTCAAAGAATATTATGCAGTTGGAAATGATTACATATGTTTATGAAATTATTGTTGAGCTGAACAAATAGTGTTAATGCATTGAATTATTCAAAATAAAAATTCTACATTCGTGACTGAGTCATAGAAAAACAATATCAATAAAAATCATACAGTTAAATTATGAAACTGGTTTATTCCACTTTAAGACATCATTCAAAAATATATAAATTTGGAATTATAATCATAATTAAAATCGTTCTTTTGGCTAAAAAGAAAGTAAACATAAAAATTTACATCTCTTCTAAAAATTTTACATAAAATATACAAACGAACATGTGTTGATTATCAGGGTTTAAAATATCGAAATTTAAAAAAATAGTTTAATTAATAAAATATTTAAAATTGAAATGGCTATTCGAGAACTTTGTTGTGCTGTCATTAATGGGAACGTAGCTGCAGATACATGCAAATAAGAAATGGTGAAAAGCGTATTTATGCTAGCAAAATAGATTGATATCTCGTGGTGCATCTGACCATAAATTACTGAAATGTGTTGTAAGAAAGTGGCTTCAATTTAATTCTTGTATCATAAAGATCTTTAATAAGAGATGCATTGAAGAAATGATTCATTATCAAATTATCATTCATTATCAGTCATTGAAGAAATCCAGAATTTTTATGGTGTCATTTCATTGAAAGGTGCTAGTTAGTGTTTCTTATAGGAAACTTTCTACAGAGAGTTGCTTTGAGAGTAGAATAAATAGGACAGTCAAAATGCTATATAGCAAAAATTTCCTTACATTGATTATAAGACTAGTATTAAATAAAAAAAATAGTATAATAGACCATTAATTTTGTAAATGGTTACGAATAAAGCCAAGAAAGGAAAACAAACGAGCTTTTTCAAAAAGAGCCTAGATATAACAAATGAATAGAACAGGAAAGAATAAAAGTCGCTGTCGCATGGTTGGTTATGACGTCGTTCCCCCTACCAGAAAATAATGAGAAATCGGATCTCGATTTAATTAAACACCCATCGTGTTCACTAAAGGCGGCAAGGGCACATTAAATTGGTCTTGGTTGCAAAGTCCTCCAAATGAAAAAAATACATCTAAGTTATGTAGATAAAGTGTTAGAAATTATTTGTTAGATCCAGCTGCCAAGATAATAAGATTTCCACATGGTTACTTCCACCCAACTGATAGAGAGAAAATCTGGGTTGGGTACAAGGAAGTATTATGGTGCAGCATCAATAACCGGAAAATATAAAAGACGAAGAGTGATTGCATATTTTCATTAGTAAAATAGTAACATCAGTTCAATGTAGCACTTTTTGCGATGAACTTAACATTGTTTTCAGATCTAACAAACATGGCGTTTATTCTTGAAGATCTCACTATCAACTTTCAATCAAGTCCTTTTACAATTACAATTGAACCCTTATTTACAATTAAACCCCTATTTAAATTCCAATGTATTTTTCGGTATTTTTGCTCCTTGATTATCCTTGAAACTTAATCTATATTAACCAACAATCAATGATTACACAGTTCTAAAGGAAATTTAATCACAATATTCACATCATTCATTATCAAGCATCCATGATAAAATATAGGACAATAAGTTTTTAAAGCATCTTGTATCAGTACTTAATACAGAACTATTAAGAATAATTTTACAACAAGATAATTCTTATTAATCCTTAGTAATGTCATAGCAAACTGAAAACTTCAAAAAGTCTTCAGATTTAGAATAAAACATTTTTTTAAATTATTTCAATAAATGGTTACAGATGCCGATTGTTTTGAAACTTGATGTATTAAAAATAAATTAAATTATCGTGCAGATATAATTAAAAGCAAAATCTCAAGCAAAAACGCAAAGAAACTATTAAAGTCTAAAAAGACTTAAAACTATATAGTCTAAGTGTATTTAAATGTAGCTACAGAGAGTAGAATATATTGGTAAAGTAAAACACACACACACACACACACACACACACACACACATATATATATATATATATATAGTATTCTTGATGTATATATGTAAAATAATTTATTTTATTTGGGAATAAATATGAAGTAAAAAAGGAAAAGAATGAACACAAATAAATTACATAAAATATATTTGAAGTATAAGAAATCTTAAAATCACATTTAAGAAATGCCTAAAATATTGAATGCATTTTAAGAAATAAGTAGTTGGCAGGAATATAAATTTTGTTCATTATATAAAGAAACACTAATATTTTTTCATGTAGATTAAACTTAAAACATTATTTCCTTTTACTTTCAATTGGAAATGGTTTTTTTAATTCTCGACGGGTGAAATTTTAAATACAAATGTGCATTTTAATATTTTACTTAAAATACTTTAATCTACTTCATAAATCTTCTACAGTTTTCGAAATTACATAGAAAACCCTACAAATGTTGAAAGGAAGAAAGATACTTCAGCTAAATTTGAAAACAAGTGCATAAATTTGTTAGCAGTCTATTTGTCATCAAAATTAGTATTTCGTGACAATTTTGTAGCAAAATTTAAACACTAAAATCTATGTCTGTCATAAAGAAGTTTTAATTAAATCTTCAGCCGGAAATAACCAATCATATAGTGGTGTACGAATATTTATTGGCAATTCCTTTTTAATAAGTGAATTTGGTATTTTGCTTTTTTTATTGTATTTAAATGAAAATGCATATGATTTTATTTTGAATTAAATGCAATAATAAGATTCACAAAAGTTACCTCAAATTTTTAACAAGCAAAATTGTAACGTCAATAAACTATTTTTGACTTATTCTCACAATTATTTTTTCTAAATTATTCAGTAAGAAAAACACATTTTAATTGTTAAATTATTTAACAAACTGCCAATCACAAGGAAAATTAACAGTAAGTGACCAAATAATTGTTATTTTTAGTTTATACATTTTATCAAAAAATATAAATATAAATGTCTGTTTTTATTCACCTAAAAATAATTTCCTAAATCATTACCTATAAATTGGTTACAACAATGCACACTTTTATAAAAAATCCTAAGTAATTAAATTTTAATTAAAGATGTTTTAATAAATCTATTTGCTAAATAATATGGTATTTTATTTTTCATGTTTTTTTTAGTTTTATAAATATTTTTTACATTTAATGCCTTATTTTATATAAAATCAAATTAAATATTCCTTACTTTGCAAATTGAAAATCCTTTATTGAACTCCCCTTATAATTTTACATTCACAAAAATGACAATATTTATAATTCATCATTATTCACAATATATTAATATTATGTACATTAACATAAAAACACTTTTCAAACCAACATTTCTAGCAAATTGAATCACACACAAAATTATATAATGAATTCCTAAATGCTAAAAAGCATTAATTAAGTTTAAAACTAAGTAAAAAACCTAAACTTTAAAGCTAACCAATACATTTCTTTCCCTTTTAATAAGCAGAGTATTTTAAAAACAAAGTATTACCTAATTGTAAATATCATTAAAAAATACAACATAATAGTCCTATAATTCAGCATTTTACATAATATATTAATATTATAAAAAATAATATAAATTTTTTTCTTTAAGATAATGTTTTGAACAAAATAACTCTAAATAAATCACAACAAAATTATTGTGAATAAGCGCAAAAATCCATTTATGAAGTATGAAATATAAAACCAAATAAATACTGTTTAAAAAGGATTTAATTCTTTCTTATGACGAAACGGAATATTTTTCAGATGAAATTTTAACATTATTATATATTATAATATTATATTATATTTATATATTATATTATAATTAATATAGATAAATATATCCGTTTGGAAACCACAAGAATAGAAGATTTTTTAGCATAAATCAACAAAATAGGTATTATATATCTTGACCTCAAGAACATCGTCTACGAAACACATAATTCTGCGATTAAAAAAAGAATGCTGTTTTTGAGCCTCGAGCTAAATCCAGTCAAACAGAGAGTCTTCATAAATTTATAAGTACTTTAATTTCTTTAAAAGAATTTATTGATGAACAATTAAAAAGTTTTTGAAAGCAAAATTCACGTTGTTTTTACACTATTTTATATCCTTTATAGGAATGCATACATACATACATATATATATATATATGTAGTTGTGACAGTCTCTATGAATATCCTTAAATAGGATTTTTTGATTCCATATTCGATTCTCAATCAGTTACTGTGTGTATTATACAGGTTAAGTTTCCCTGCTCACATTGTTGGTGGCATTTAATATTCGAAGAATTATTATTTTGAAACCAAAATTCAGATTGAATAATTTTCTATCAACATTATACTTGTTAAGTAAGGATGATGCATGATATCCCATTGTTGATCGCATTCCATTAATGAACCTATGAGTGAGGGTAATAAGAGTTTTCCGTTATAACCAGGAGCGTTGAGTTAAATGGGAAATGCTTTATATGGATGGAACTAATTAAAGGGTCATTAAAGATTTCATTATGGTATTACTTAGAATTACATGGATTGAGCAGTTATTTCTAATTATTCATTCGACTAATTTTAATGTGAATATGTTATTAAGTATATCTTGAATTTTTGAGAAAATGTAAATCATTATAATTATTGTACTTAATTTAGTAAATACCAAATCAAGTTGTGTTGTTACTTGATGATATTAAAAAATATTTTGCTTAATTTACATAAAAGTAATGAACAAAGTTGTAGTACTGAATAATGTTTTAGATGGTAAGAATTTTATGAATAAGAGGAGTAAGTTTTATTGCAGAAAACACAAGTTATATCTTTGTTTTTGTTTGTAGTTAAACTTAAAAAAAAAAAAAAAAAAAAAAAAAAAACCCAACTTAAAATATTTCTGATTGGATAAATACTATTTTAATCGTCAGTTAATTGTGATTGTTGTATTTCATTATAACCGGTAATTTTAAGAAATCTTAAGGTAGACATATGTATTTTTATACGTGAAAATTCCATTGATTCAACGGTTTATTTATTGGTGTACGCTTTCCTAGACACCGAGTTTTATTTCTAATTGGGGTACAAGGTGTATTATCATGAAAAATAAATTCTGAATTTGGATTAAATTTTTTTTTAAAATTAGAACTTGCTTTTTTTCAATGGGAACTTTTTTATCTTCTTCGTAATGATACTGTATATTACTTTGATGGTTGTTTGTAATTAGTATTTTATTCTTTGATATGAGTTTTTGATATGAGTATTTTATTCTTTCAATGAGTTAATTAGTTACCAAGATGAATTTCCAAAATATTAGGATGTAATTATATTTCAAAAATTCCTGTTTGTCTTTTATTTAAAATTATCTACATTATGTTTTTATGTCTTTCATTATCTCCTGGAAGACAAGGAGTTATATACATTCGTAGAAGTATTCAAAAATAAATTTTACTTTAAAGAACTTAATAATAAATAAATTATGCTTGAAATAATTAAGTCAGGTGTAATGTTTAAAACAGAATGTAAAGTTTGAAATGAAGAATAAATCAACTAATAGTTAATTGTTAGAATAAACTAAATTATAGAGTTTATTGTATACTATGTGGAATTTTTATTGTACAAATTATACGTTGATTACAATTGAATCAAAGAATAATTTATGCAATGAGTAATGGTTATTAGTTCCAAGATTATAAAACGTATATGTCTATTAATGATATTTGATGCCAAAAATCATAAATATATGAAAATTCTTAAACTGTTTTACTATTTCTTAATCTACTTTAAACCTTTGAAAGGCTTTGTAGTAATAAAATTACACTTGATATCTGTATACATTTTCTAAAACTCATAACATCTGATACACATAATAACATATAACAATTTATTTCTACAGAAAATATCATAGTATAATTTGAAATTAAACATACGCTTTTTTCTAACGTAGAACACAGAATGTAATACTTCATTAAATAGTTTCAAAAATTACATTTTATTTATATTTTTTATTTTATTTTGACAAGATAAAAAATTGATTTTTTACTCATTTCATAATTCAAGAAAAACACTTTGATTTTTGTTGTTGTTAATATTCATAAGTATCTATATTAATTAGCTCATTTATTGTAAATATTTATTGAGGAATCTAGCATTTCGCTTGCGTTGGTGGACACGTATCGTTAAAATAGTCATGAAGTTATTTCGAAGCATTATTGAAAGAGTTAACTAAACAGACATCATAATATGAAAATCTGCGTTATTAAAATTTGATGTGGACCTTATTTGGAGTAACTGGAAATAGGAGACAACTTAAAAAGACATAGGAACGTCTCTTTGTGTTGAATTATGATTTATTAATGATATCACCCCTTTTATAATAAATTCTCTTTTAAATTTATAGATCAAAGTAATCATTTTAGACTGCTCCTTATTAATATTCTTCTATCCACAAGACTGTGTTGGTCTAAGTAGTAATCCTCCAGTCATCTTGGAGGTCTATTACAAAATAAAATGCAAATGTTGCTTCATACTTTCTGACATTTCGTTTCTCAGACTTAGTATTTGCTTACATAACATTCAGTTATCTTCTATCTAGTGGACGATCTTACGATATTCTGGATCCCAAGGTAGACGTAATTATGAATGAATTATGCTACCTTAAATAAAATGATTAAACATTTTAGCGAAAGCTTCAAGTCTTGTCTAATATATTGTTAATTAACATAAAATGAAAATGTTTTAAAATAATATTGAAAAGTAATAGAAATAAAATGATCAAGTTTAAGAAATTACACTCCATAAATATCACATGCAAGCTATACACTATTAGATGTTCTAGTGAGTCTAAAATAGCTATAAAATTTGAAAGTAATGGTCAACATTATAACATGTTTCTTATGTAAAATAAAAGAGTTTGACTGTTAAATTATCCTACATGTAACCAAATGTGATTTGTAACAAATTGATTTTTAAATTTGTTTCTTAATGCATCTTTTATGAACTTAAAATAATATTTGGAAAAAAAAAAATTATTTCGACATTTTGGACTAACTTATTGAAGGAAAAAAATCAAACGTAGGAGTAATTGCGGTGAAAATGCGCTTTAGGTCCCCTACTCTGCCAACTTGGCGAAAGTGTGCTGTGGGTCCCGTACTTGGCAGGTTTTCAAAAACGCTGTTGTCATGGCGATAATGGAATACGATTTTAAACTAATTAGCAACCAATGAAAGTGACCGATTTTTCAAACTGAAACTAATTAACGACCAATGAAAATGCTAAAAGAAAAGAAACCAATTAATGAGCATGCGCGAAAAAGCGCAAATTATTTCCTCCTGAGGTTGCCATAAAGAACTCATTAGGTATTAAAACGTCCGGTTTACCACGCTTAGTGCATTTATCGCCAAGTTGGCAGAGTAGGGGACCTAAAGCGCAGATTAACGGTAATTGCTTATTTTGTCATGTTTTAAGAGACATAAAAATAAATATTTTTGCACATTTTATTCATAAAATTAATTTACATGACATTTATTTAAAAATAAGTTTTTTTGTTTAAAAATATTTTCAATGCATTATTCGGAAATTTGTTTTGAATACCATGAAACTTTAATCTTTTTTGTCTCATAAGCGATAAACAACTTAAATATCAACCATATTAAAAGTTAATGACTTCATCTAAGAAAATATTAGAGTGCAATAAAAATAAAAAATTCTTAAAGTATTTAATGTTTGTAATAAGTAACATATTTCAATAATATTTTTCTCACCAAATTAAAGAGCAGAATAAATAAATATTTTAATCTAAAAAAGATATTTAGCTTATTACATACGCCAGTTTAGTAGAAATATTCACAAAGGTATTATAAAATAACATTAAATAGCAGAATTATTGAGTAAATATATATAAACACCTTAAATTTTAAATATTTAATTATAAAGTAGAATGTATGATAATTAATTATAAAATAGAATTACACAATATTCAGATATTTCTATATAAATTTAAGCGTTATTTGAACTGTTATTTATATTTTAGTAATTCTAGTTCTAGCTACGCTCATGCAGGTGGAATGGTTTAAGCTTATTCAAGCAATTTGTTGAATAATTTAAAAATATACTCTATTGATTTAAATTACAGTAAACGCAAACAAACTTCAATACTGTTTCTTTTTGTTAAAAATCTCTTTACAATATTGATAAAAATCATCGTTTTTTCAAGGGAAAAAAAAAAGGTTATGATGAGAAATTTTGAATATTTTATCTCAAATCTTTTAATTCAATCATATAGATCTTATACTCATTTTAAAGACGTTGAATACAATTCTTTAATTTTATTTTTATAAATATTAAAACCATATAATGTAGCTAAATTTGTAAAATGATGTGTAAATTTTAAAGACATAGATTACGTATGGGTTAATTTTGATTATATGGCGTAACTTTTATGAATTTATGATTGCAGTACTATTACTTATAAAGTACTATATTTTTCAGTACTAATATAGTACTTTCAGAACGAAATGCTTTTAGGAAATAAGTTGTTAAAGTCATGTAAATGAAAGATGTCCATGAAGCTAACTATTTTAGACAATAAAATTAGTTACAGGGACAATTGATTCTAGCCAGAAAATTTTCAATTAACTGTATCAATAGTTCATAAAACACGAATACCAGATTCATATTTACAACAACATCAATCGAATCATGATGCATATCTTGATTTCTGTTCACCAAACCTTTGCGTGATAAATAAAACATTTGATAAAAAGAAATAATATATTGAAAAGTAAATTCATTCACTATTTTAATATATTCCCATTAATAATTTCCATCAGAAAAGATCAAATCATACACGGTGTAGAATATTCCGTGTTCCCTTGGAAAAGCTACTTTTCTCAAGTGGATTTGGTATGTCAGTGTTATTGACAACCATATTCGTATTTCGAACCTTAACCCATTCAATATCTAAAAAATGTGTTGGAAGAAAAGAGGAACACTGAAGTAATCCGGAATAGGTTTTCTGTCACATTCCGGTCATTCTAAATCTTTCTCGATTTAATCTGATATATTTTGAAAGAATTCTATTTCCGCCCTTGAGAGCATTCGAAGAGGAATGTATGTTTTTAAATTTGTTCCTTTTTCCGGAACGCTGCTTTTTCAAACAGGGAACCGGAAAAGCATTTGAGTAAGAAAATACAGTTCCATAAATACATGTTTTGAGCATATTTATATTTAGTTTATTACTACCCAAAATTTTTAGTTCAATTGGTGATGTGTAAAGAAACTGTTTTTATACGTATTAATTTGGAATAGTAGTAAAATTTGTTCCAATAAATTTGAATAAATCATGTTCGAGTTTATTATATTCAATTGTGCTAGTATTGACATAATTATATCATCAAACGAGTTAAGAGAGAATACTTACTACTCTCTAAGAGTTTTCGTTTGGAAGAAGTGTTGTTTCGATAGTTCAAATAAATAATTATAATGTTACCTTTAGTTTAATATTAGTAAAAGACAGCAAGTATGTATCAAAAATTGTATATATATTTAATATCTAATGAATACGACAAACTTTTAAAAAAGAACAAACGAGCTCTTATTGGGACAAGCTTAGACAGAAATTAGAACACACAATATGGATTGAAATTGAAACCTACAATTAAAATATGATTAAAATAATATAATAAAGATGTTTTTAGAATCCATATAAATATTTACAATCTCTTTTACTTTACAAAAATAAGGAATTTTTGTAAATTAAAAGAGATTAAAAATAAAATATGGAAACTTTTATAAAATATATCAAACTAATGCAAAAAATATTTATTTGGTGAAAATTCATGAGAATAATTCTGTTTGGAGCTTTATTAATAAGTAGGTGAACAAATTCAAAAATAATTTATCATTTTTCTGAACTTTTATCATTCTAATACAGGATTAATCTTTTATTCAAATTTCATTATGAGTACATTTTAATAAATAGGTTTTCGATAAGGAAGAAATAAAACCACTCAAAATTGCTTTATATATGTATAAAAGATCAACATATTTACTGACAATAAAATATTTCTCAATTTAAATTTGTATACTGATACAACAATGAACCCATTTATATAATTTTAAGTTTTTGAACATTTTTGTATTATTTATGCAACTGTAAATAAATAATAACAACACTAGTTTTCTTTGCATTTTATTCTAATTTATTGTACTGCATTGACTATAATATTAATACATGATAAGACAAACTAGACAAAAGGAATAATTTCAATGCAACATTTGCTTCTGATGTAGATCTGCCTTTATTTTAATCTAGTCTGGTACTTCAGAATTATATCATGAAATATATCTGCCTGTACGTATAAATGCCATGTTATTGATGAGAAAATTTACTCTTTTAAGTGTACAAATACCTAACTTATAATGCACAATACACTATATATTATGTTGCTTGATCTAAAAACAGCTATTATTTCTGAAGAACTAGAAAAATCAGGATAATAAATCTATCTTTTCCTTGTCTGAGATACCTCTAGACTTGATAAATGATATGATCTGAACTATGCATCATATTAGTTTATTTACTATGGTAAACAAATCATGGAGAAACATATTTTTGTCCTATAAAAAATTTTCTAATTATGAAACTGCACTTTCATTGATATTGAACATTTACACTTCCAATAATTTCAATAATTAATCTGTTATTAATGAATGTGTTAATAAATTATCTTATTTTTAAAAAACATTCTAAAAAGTTTTTATGTATTTAGAGCAATGTTTATTCTGGTATAAAATAATTTAGTATTTCCTATGTATACTCTCTAATTTTATCAAGAAAATTGTGAATCGTCATATTTAGCTTTCTGAATTAGCTGTTAAATTTTTTGTTTCTGATGATATTCTATTTGGATATGTTCAAGACACGTAACATGACGTACAGTTACAAATGTTGCAAAACATTTTATTATTATAAATGTAAAAAAGAGTTTCTTGTGTTTGTACACTATCTAAATTTATTCGTTAATTGTAAAAACATTAAGATTTTATAAATTCAATCTAAACCATCTTTCTAAGATATTTTTTATGATAAATTGCAGTTCTATTAATTATTTTATCTATGTTACGATTCTTAAACCTTTATTCTTCATTTTTAAAGATCATATACATTCTGTAGCACGACAGCCAAATGGGGTTAAAGGTTACAGTGCTCATATTTGACGTCACATCTGGTCCGAAGTTCTCACATCATACAGTGCTCATATCTGGTCCGAAGATACTGGAGTGCAAAACATATTATAAACAATGACTTAAATTGATGATCTAATAAAATGTTAATGTTTTTATGATTAATGAATTCACAGAAAATAAATTAAGATAAAGTATACAAAAATTTTGTTTCGAATTAGGTTTTTGCATTTAAAATAATGAAATATATTGCAATATTTGTAATTATACTTTATGTTACATGTGGATCATTTCCAAAATACTATCATCAGGCTATCAGAACATTAATGGTAAATAAAAGTATTTACATCCATTGATAACAAAAAATGTATTTGTATAATAAAAATACGTATTTCTAAATCAGACAAAAACTACTTCAGCTGAGCTTTCATTTTTAGAAAAGGTTTCCTTGTAATGGATAATGAATATCTTCCTAATTAAAATGTTAGATAGTAAATAATTTTATCCAATGGCAGGCATTGGGTTATTGACCCTTCACCACAAAAAGGTCAGAAATTGATACTCATTTAGCTTTACTCGGTTGGCACTTGTGAACCAAGTCACGAAGAGGAGTAGCATTAGCCACCTCACACAACCACAAAGGTGGACCACATTCATACATCATCTCAGGAGAAAGAACAAAGAAATACAGAGAAAAGAAAACGTCCATGCCTGAATCGGAATTCGAACCCGAGACCAACAGTCTAGGAGTCAGGAACGCTAACCACTCGGACATAGACTGGCTTGTTAGTAAATTTTAGTAGAGAAAGTTTCCATTCGTAGTCATTTTTACACTGGAATGTAATTAAAAATTCAAATCACTCAATGACTCTTCACTTTATCATTTAGAATGTCAGATCTATATTTTCTTTTATTTGAATATACCATCTTGTTACAAATATTTTTATCACTGTTATATAGTATGATTTACTAAATAGTTATTAGATATAAATATATATCTTTCAAATCAAACATTATAAAATATACTAATTAAAAATATTTAAATAAACATTATCATTGTTAATTTGATGTTTATTTAAATTTATTAAAATACTGAACAGAATTTTTTCATCGTAATTCCAGTTCAGTTAAGAAAGATTTAATTTTACTATTTATTTTTTATAACATATTTCAACTTCCTTTCATTACATAATTTTTTTATAATTCATTTTGCATTTAAATTCTTTATATTGATTAGAGTATCATGCAACTAAACTGAACTTTGCACTTAATTAGTTTCTCCTTGAATTACCTCAAAACACGTTTCAAAGTAAATAACTCATATATAAATTATTCATTTAATTCTTTCAGAGTAAATCCCTTAATATAATATTTTTCAGCATAACTCCTTTAATGTACGCGGATTTTGTTATCCTATTTTTTTAACGAAGAAACTGGTAAAGTCATCATAATCTGCAAAGAACAACAAAAATAAAAACTTTGGAACTAAAAAAGTCCATTATAAGTTTCAGCATAGGAAAACATTTCATGTCTAAGATTTAATTAAAAAAAATACATCCTTCATTCACGTATTTGGCGTCGTAAAATATTATGATATTCAGGACATTAAATTCTTCCTCTGCTTTTAATCTGCATATCGTTATTTTTGACTCGCATGACTTTCCATTCTCTTTAATTATCATCATAGACCCAAGCACTGAAAATTGTTTCTCCACTGATATTTATGGAATCAATTTTTGAAAATCGCTGCCATCTAGTGTTCATTAGAATAATGCCTGTATTGTATTTTTTCATCAAAACGCATGAATAAATTAATATATGATACCGTCAGAAGATTTATATATAATAATGTATCTTTATCACTCCTCTGTGCTTGAAGAAAGAGGTAATAAAGTTTCTTCATTAGTGATATTAGTTATCTTACATCCTGGAATAAATATTCCAGAGTATAATTTTGTAAAACTCATCATGTTCTGTCCTACTTTTTTGCAATAAAAAACATGACATATGAATAAAACAGTCATTATGCAGGATAATGTTTTTGAAAAAAGTTTATTAATTGTCAAGGAAAATAACATAATACCCCAATTAAATTATTTATGTATTTGATGTAAATTAAGCATATTATTATTATAATTAACGTATTTAATGTAAATTATTCATTAACTGCTAACTTCTAAGGAAAATATTCTAGTATTGCTGTTGTTATAGAAGATGGTGTTGATTTATTAGAATGTATACAGAGTAAATAATTCTCATTCGTTTCATATTAAACTTAAAAAAAAAAAAAAAAAAAAAAAAAAAAAAAAAAAAAAAAAATTAATGTTCTTTTTGATTAACGATAACACGTTAATTTTGAAAATTGTGTATTTAATATAAATATAATTTATAAATCACAAATTTCAATCTCATTGGAAGCTATTCTAATATTGGTTTTAACCCGAGGGATGGAATTATTAAATATCAAATATAGTAATCCTATGTCTCTTGCAATGAATATTTATCAATATCAAAACCAAAAATGCTTATAAAAAATTGATTAAGTTTTTTAAATTTATGTTTTTAATATATGTAAAGAAAATCATTTCAAATATTTAAATAGTTTTTATTAAATTCTTTATTAATCTTTGGACTTAAGACTTAGACTTATAGTTCCAAGAGACCAAAAAGGTTTATTGTTCTATAACATTTTTCCCCTTCATGGTTACAACCTGTAAATTTCCATTTATGTTTATCATATAAAATAAATAAAAAACAATATGGATTATATTGAATAAGAAATAGTTATTTCTGGAATGAACCAGCACACCTGCAAATTTGTTAATGCTGTTTATAGTGTGTGCAACAATTACATTAGTATTTTCTTTAAGTAAAAACAATTAGTTTTTCAAATGAATAACGAAATAAAATCCATTTTCTTTCCAGTGACTTTATTCATTTCACCTTTATTGAGACAGAATTTGAGCTGTTTGATAGCAATATTTTATTTCAGAATTTTTTTTCTTTAATGCAATAAGAGTTCCTTTTAAAAGGCTGAAAATAGCTCAAAATTCTTCGGAAATTCAGCATCTTAACACCAAATTTATTATTTATTTGAGAAATACAATAACTCATTAGACTGGATTTCAGTTCTTTAATGTTTTAAATAAATGTGTGAATTTAGAAAAAAAAATGATGCAGAAAAGTTTTTAACTGAATTTATGTAAATAAATATTAATAAGTTAAGCATGTCTATTTAAATTTTAACTCTGTTGAATGTACTTTTATTTGAATTGGTTATGTAGATTTTTAAAGTAGGATTTTATATTTAGCTCTATAACTCTAGATTTAACATCCAATTTTGACAATGATAGTATTTGATATATCATTTCTCTATGGAACCTAAAAAGTGGGAACCTAATTTCATATCTCTGTGTTTATAATTTTTGAGATATTGACATGAACATATAATACAAACTATGAGGCGTATACGTAGAAGTTGATATTGCATATTATATGTATAGGAAGTTGAGATGGGTTAATCATAAATAAATTTTTTTGTAATTAATATTTATTATAAATTAAAGGAAATTACTCCAAGATCCATTAATAATATTGTTATGTAAGAATAAGAATAAGATAATGTAAAAATAAGATAGTTAATTATTGAGAAAAACCTAAACATTATACTATATGTCACATTACATAATTTATCATTTTATGTTATTTATACTTATAATAAATTTCATATTTGTTTTACAAATAGAAGCTGCAAATCATAAAATTACATGATACTAATGAATTCTATACCAGAAAATTCTAACCCAAAAACACATCGTTAGAAATTGTTCTTTTAAACAATTTCACTAATTGTGTCTCTATATTTTAAACATTGTATTTCAATCATTTTTTGTCTTAAAATTCTTTGTGGGATTATGTTTTCAATCATATTTCTTAAAATTTCATCTGCAGATCAAAAGAGGCATATAATTAGTATAAATTTCTACATTAACACTTTTTGATTAAAGGATAAATTATCTTTAATAAAGCAAGGATATATCTATTCATTATGCTCTTAAAAGTATTGGGTGAAAGCAATTATCAAATGGATATTGACTTCTTGCTTCGTATTTAAGTTATTTAATTATAAATTGTGAAACATATTTTGTTAAAACACCTTTAATTATTAACGTTAATGATATTCTATTCATTTAACTTCAAAAATTAGAACTTTATGACTGAAAATAGTGAAATAATGTATCGTTCCAAAATGAAGGCTATCCAGTTTCATTATTTTCATCCATCATTTTATATTTTTCTTTTATGTACAATTAGTGCTTTTACATATTAGTTACATATTTTATAAATATTATTAATTGTTTGAATAATAATTTATTAATAATGAAACCTCATGATCGATTATGAGTTAATGTTTTTATTAGAATACCATGGTTCAGAATTATGTACTGCATCAGAAAGGCTACTTTTCTAAGCAATATTTATAATCAAAATAAAGTGTTAAAAATTAAAACTTTAAAAAAAACTACTTTGTAGATATTTTTGAATATTTGTTGCATGAGAATGTAAATAATATTTAAAAATTGTTAACATTCATGAAAAAATTAATACAAAAGCACATGTCATTGGAAAGTTTTACTTTTATCTTTGTTTTCTTAACATTAATTTTCCAGTTAATTAATAATAGAATAACGGTTTGTTGAAAAGAAGCGTGTTTAATGTTATATCTCATGATAAAATATGGTGATTTAGACAGTTAGACATACGCATAATAATTAATCATATGCATATTTCTTTTAGAGAAACATGAGGATCTGTATCAGCAACAGTAAATCTTAAACTCCAATTCATCAGTGGACCATAGTAACAAATTAAAAAACAGCTCTGTCTACATCACAGGAAAAATTACAAACAACCATTAAGAAAATAATCTCTTAGAATTCATAATATTTATTTATGATTCATTTATAGATTTTATAATGGCGTAGACATTTTTAGATGTTTCATAGTGGAAAGTTATGGTCCTACGATTCATCGTGCCTTAATAAGAACACATTTTCCGATTCCGTCTGTTTTTCTATGTATGATAAAGTTATGTACAGTAGGATCATTTAACATTGGGCAAAAATTTAAAGGACATTCTTAATCAAGGTAAACACTCGTCTAATAGAGTAGAATTGAATCCAAAACTTGATCAGAATTTACACATCTACCAATTTGATCTTTCTATTCACGTTAGAATATTTTATGTTTGATATCGACGAATACTTCACCTTTTTTTTACTTTATCATAAGTGTAAAAGGATGAGTTATAGCTTTTTCATTTGAAACTCAAATTATAGCAATTAACTATAAAATTTCTCTTTGATATTTAAAAAATCTTGCAATAACATCTGAATATTATAATAGAAACTATGTTTTCATTATATAGAATGTTATTTATATGAAAATAATCACTTTTTATAAGAAATCAATTAAACCACATGTCAAATTTGCATAATATTATCAGTCGATGTACATACCGGACGCATTTATCAATTAAGCAAAAATATTGCTTTTTGCGTTATTATATATATATATATATATATATATATATTTCTTAGAATTTAGATACATATCAGTGAAGACTATACAGGAGATGTTTAGTTCTCGAAACATAAGAATATAACTTTTTATTTTTAGAAGAACGTATCTTTTAATCATTCTCTTCATGAAATTATAATAAATTGATAATCATTTGTGTTTAAACCTTTTCTTTATTGTAACTTTCAACACAGATATTGTTAAAATAGTTAAGTGCTTAGGAAAATAAATAATCTTTTTAAATATTTGGAATAGCATCATGTATAAATTGTACTAAAGACTGATTGAATTTAATGTAGAAAATATAACAGCGTTGAGTATTGAAATGTTGAAACCATTCAAATGTATTGTATTTATCACAGCCATATAGAATAATATTCAATGACCAAATGTCCACGGAAATTAAGGAAAATAAAAAAATCTTCTTCTATTGCAATTATTTCACTACAGAGTGTGTTGGAACGGATTACAAAATTTCAATTGCATTTTAAAATTAAAATTATCTATTCATAAAAAAAGTGTAAAATTTTATAATATTTTGATTGTCTTTCTATTGAAATAAGTCAGATTATTTATAATTGCATCTGTTTGCATGTGAGTTGTGTTATTTTCATGCAGCTATATTGATTTAATAAAAAATTTGCAGC
>JAPDSC010110767.1:14548-39467 GCA_026290005.1 Latrodectus geometricus | reverse complement strand
TATATATATATATATATGAATAAAAAAGTATAAATTAAGGAAAAGAGAGGGTTATTTGATCACAAATACAAACATGCTTTCATACACATATACATAAATATAATTAAAACATGAATTAGTCAATTTACTAATTTTAAATCATGTCTGTCTGCTTTAGCATAAATTTGATTTGGCTTGCTTAAAATTTGTAAAAATACTAAATCTTTATATTTGATGATAATACTATTCGAGTAATCTATGCTTCGAAGTTAATTAAAATCTTTTTAAATTTTTTATGAAAATCGATGAAAATCAAAAAACATAAATTTTTTCCTTTTTTATGCAGTTTTAGAATTATCAAGGAAATTTTTTATTTGCACTTGAAATTTCCTAAAGGTATATTAATTATAAAACAATAATAAATGTAACGTAAATAAAATATTTTAAATAGAAATTATTTTGGAAGGTTACATCACCTGTGACAACTTTCATTATAATAGTCATACCACCAGTGTGTGTGTGCTTTCCTTAATAGTAATAATATTTGATGCATGAATCGTAATAGTTCCAAAATATATTTTTTTAAAATTTTCATATGAACTGTTTTTAATGATAATTCACACAATAAGATTCATCCACATGTGAGAAAATATTTTTATTCTTTTTTCAATGTTATTTTCTTTTTCTGTTTCAAAGGAAAGAAGATAATGATAGCGTCTCATCAAGGCATGTTTGATGTAAACTGTGTCAAAAAAGATATAACCGAGAAAAATGGAGAATTCTGAAAGTAACATAATTTGAACTATTCTCAGAAACAACAAGATGTTAACCAAACAAAGCTAATGTTTTCGAGATTAAAATACATTTCTACTAATGTTTCATGAAAGGATTTATGCATGTCGATAACTGTTACGTATGAAAATTGATTATTCTTTTTTCATTGCTTGGGGATAACTGACAATAAATGCCATCAATTGTTTATATGCTGTAATATTATATTAATCTCAAGTGACATTTGTTTACTCAAAACATAATCACAATATACTTTTCTAAAATCTGACGCATAATATTTAACTGCTGACTTAAAAAATATAATAATTGTTTCAACTTTTATGGTTATAATCAATATAATAATCCATGTGCAGTAAAGTTAATATTTACATAAACTAATATCTACATACATTATACATTTTATTTGCATACAGTTATTTAAATAAAATATGGAAATGTAAAAGAATTATATGATTTATATAATTCTTTTACATTTCCATATTATCAATTATATGATTGCATATATATATATAAGTGAATTCTTGCATGTCAATAATACAATAAAGTGAATCTATTACACTCTAAAAAAGCAAAGTAACAAATATATATATATATATATATATATTTGATATGCAACCTAGAATGCATATAAAATTTGCCTTCTGCTAAAATTTGTTACATTGCTTCTTTAGAGTGTAATAGATTTACTTTATTGTATTATTGACATGCAAGAATTCACTGACAATAGTACAGTTTTTAATTCAAAATCTGTTTTTATTTGATATGAGTCGAAAAACTCAAACAATTATTTTATACTATTTTTATTCAATTTTATTTACATTGTATTTAATATTACTCTGGCAGTCTTATTATGATCCCAATTATTATTTTCAGAATTAATCTTATGCATATATTTGAAGAAATTAATAAAATTCAAGGAAACAGTTATTAGAAGAAGGGTTTAATTTTTAACCCAAGATATTATAAACTATCTTTTATCTCCTCTCTATGAAGCTAAAATAAGTTGAACATTTTCTAGTAAAATTAGATGTATAGATAATGTATGCAATGTGTTCTAAGAATTTTGTAGCAATTTATTGATGAAAATGTGCAGTAGATAGCAGTGTTCATGAAAATACCCAAGATTTAGCATAACAGGGCATCGAAAGAAATGATTAATTACTTATTTATTTCAATGCAATGTGAATAATCCATATTAAATAAATATAAATTAACAAATATTTGTCTCCAAAAAATGAAAAAATATCTGTCAAAACAAATACAAATTTTGTTAAAGTGGGTCAATAGTAGAATTTAATATAGTTCACTGTTGCCAAAATGATATGTCAACTAACCTACTACTGATAAAATTTAAATTGTTGAATTACAAGTAATTAACGTTAAATGTTCATAAACTAATGATAAATAGTTTTGCATGATGTTTAACGCATAAAAAAACTGGCTTGAAATTAAGTTCCGAATTTGAATAAAACTTTTTTCTTTTATTTTACTTTTCTGCACTTTTTATGTTGCTGATTATCAGCAAGTATTTAAAATCAGCCATTGACACTTAATATATTTTATGTAGATATTTATCAATAATATTATTACATTATATCACATGTTGACATTCATAATTATTCAAATGTTGACATTCAGTTAAACAACTCATTTCTTTTAAATTAATGCTACATTTACTTAAATAAATCTTTTAGCGAATCGTGATAAAATAAACAATATGAAATCATAAAAAAAGGAATTGGAAAATTATTTATAAAATAATTTATCTACACATAAATATAAGTTCAAAATTTTTAAACACTTCTGGTATATCTGAAATATCAGAGTATATATCTGAAATACATGGAGAAAAATAAATATGACATTTTATGTCTACATTGATATATGAAATGTTTAAAATATTTTAAAAGCTACTTTTAAGATCTGTGTATATATATATAAATATTTCATAAAAGATTGAAAGAATTTTCTCTTATGAGCATCCCTATTTATGTAAGAAACATGAAAAATGTCTGTATGGAATGAGTATTAAAAATATTTGACATATATTTCTTTTTCAATCGGAAGATATATTTTAGCTGACGTTATTTTAAAAGTTTCTAAAAGAGCGTAAGTAAATGAATACATGACTAAGATAAATTTCTTTTTTTCAAAATAAAAGTAAATTGAAAGATATTTATTTGAAATGTGTCAATACGATTTTATAAGCTTTCAAAATAGAATACATAAAAAAGACTATTTTATTTGTGCGGCAATAAATGACATGTCATATTTGCTAAATTGAAATTTGCTTCCATCACAACTTTATATTTTTATTTTTTCAGTGAGAAACGAAGTGAAATGATTTGTTCTCAATATTTATTTTAATTAACAAATTATTTTTAACATTCTGGGCATCAAAATAGGTAATCAATTTCCAAGCATTCTAAAATTCAATCTAAATTTCATTTTCTTGAAATATTTACACATAGTTTAAAGGAAAAATGTTTAATTTTAGAAAAATTAATCTAATTTATTTATTATAAATATTTTCCATAAAGTGATCATATTTCGACAATTAAGACTGCGTTATAGTATTTTGTGTGTTCTGAAGTATTGAATAACTAATATAAGCAATTGTAGTGAATATTATTATTACATGCATTGATTGAAAATTGGATTCATACTCATGTTACAAAAAAAATTATTTTAGAGATTAAAATGCTTATATCTTCCTTTACTCAAAGCATTAAAAATTCAAAAATAGCATTTATTAGTTTTGTAAAATAAAATTAGTAGTTAAAATTAGGAAGAAAGTAAACTGTAAAGCAAATATAAAAAAAATGTAAAGAGGACAATATTAGCATTCTAAATGACTGGGCACGAATCTTAATATATATATATATATATATATATATATATATATATATATATATATATATATATATATATCATTTGATCCATAGAACGAAAGTATGTGGAATCATTTCTTCTTGCAAAAGTGCTGACAAACCTCAACATTGATTAAATACAGTCAATAGACTAAGTTAAATATTAGCTCTATTAAGCCTCCTTAAGAAAAGGAACTCTACCATAAGAAGAATACACAATTGTTGGCTTAATTAAAGCTTGAATCCCCAATCTTTCGATCACAGATAAATGCTTTTTCAAATAAAAATATCAATTCACTCTTTTCTTATTTCATGAGTTTTGTTTGGAGAAATTTATATTCTTATAAAATTTTGCAATAGATATATCTCTAGATACCATTTTCTTTTGTCCTTAAATATTTCTAAGTAGTCTTTCTGATAGAAAATTCATTCCAAAATAATAAATAGTATTTATTAGTTTTCTTACGTAAAATGATAATCTCTAAAATAAGACACTAACGTGAATCTTATAACATGCCAAAATTTATAAAATCAATTGTAAAAAAGCTTGTTGAAAAATTTAAAATTCTGTTTGTCACTTTAAATTGCTTATAAAACTAAGAAAAATTTACATATTTATTTTAACATTTACATTTTAACACAAAAGCATGTAATTATTCTTTTATTAAATAATATTATAGTAGAAGTAATAAAATAAAAAAATATATATATTACCCTTTTATTATAAATTTTTACAAAACTAGTATAATAAAATGACTACATATTAAAATGAGTTTACTAAATTATTAAAATTTAATATCTAACTAGTCTATTTGTATTAATTATAAATTTAAGTAATTTTTTACAAGACTAACTATTAGTACATCCTCAATAGAATCTCATATGACTTTTTTTCATTTTTGAATCTAACTTTTCCTTAGATTTACTTCATTTACATATCAGCCACACATTTTTTATGCATTTTGATCAGTAAATCCTATACTATGTAATGAGGAAGGATACTTTTAATACAAATATATGATAGCTATTTAATTAAATTAATCATTAATATTAGAATAACATAGTCATTTTTAAATTAAATAATAGACTTAAATTAATATTTCCTAAACTTTAATTATTTTATTAAGAATAATCACACACAACAAAATTGATAATTTGTAATATTTAATCATGTTTAATAAGTATATTAAAAAGGATTTTAACATAATATAACTAAAGTTAGGAACTAAATTTTTATTTTAATATTTTTAATATAAGTAAGGTTATTTATTTATAAATTTTCGTAGTATTGTAATATTTTTTATTTGTTTAAGTCATTAATTAAGCAGAAATTTCTTAATTTAATATCACAAAGTATATTAATGGTGAGGTTTAAAAATTTAAAAATTTCCCTTCTTTTCATGTCTTTTCCAAAAATTAAAAGTGTACAAGTTTGGAAATGTTTAATATTTTAAGTTTTTCATTTAGCATTAATGAAATAAAATAATACGTATTTAAGGAAACATAAGTATCACTCTTATTGAAGCTTAGTCGCAATGTAAGAAAACTACGACTTAATTTTTGTTAATATTATAATGTTTTCTAACCATATTTATGTAAAGGTACTGATTCTAACGATTTAACACTTATAACCTATAAAACAATTATGAAACACAATAAATAAACAATAAATAAGAATTGAATTTTTTTCTAAAAATATTTCAAAATAAGTACTTATCACGCTATTGGAAAAATGACTAGTACTCTGTTCTTCGATTCAAATGTTCATTATTTCAATTTTCATCCCTGCCATGGATGTTTATTTTTTGGATCAGAGTCCACTTCAAACTGTTGATCCCAGTCTAATTATAGCTCGTGTGCATAATTTAACAGTTGAGTGACAATTTAAAATGAATTCTTACACAACTAATTTGTGAAATTGTGCAATACGAAATTATAATTAACACTAATCATTCCCTGTAAGAATTTCCATTAATGGAACTTAGTGAAACAGGATTATGAGTTTCTTAGTTTTATTATGCTCAAAGTCAAAGTTTCTTTAAGAATATGTTTAATCAAGATATAATATACTAAGGATCTAAATATTAATAATATGATCATTTTTTCTCTGAAATGTGCTTGTAACTTAATTTGACTTTTATTCAAAACAAAGGTTGTAGAGATTTGGGATTTTGAAAACTTTTTATTACCAGATTAAGAATTCACGACAGTAGCTTCATCCTTGTTAAAAAGGAAGTACATCATTCATAGATTCATTTTATTTCTTCAATGCGAGACCAATGCAATGTCTTTCTTTGCTTAGATGTTGAAATACCCACTTCGTGGTATTCAATAACTTTCTTTCGTTTAGTAATTAAGGTACTCTATTTTCAGTTGTTTGCAGTATAATTAATGGGAATGAAAAAGAAAATTGGAATATCTTTTCTTAACTTTATTTCCTGTATTATTTCTCATTAATACATCTTTCACTTATTTTATCTTATTCTAGATTAAAATTAATAAATCAATGAAATAATTTTTAGCAATTTAAGAACTCATTTAAAAATTTTTTTAAAACAAAGTTGTATCACAAATCAATAATAACCTCATACAGAAGAGAAATCGTGTAAATTCGTTAAGTATATTATTATATTAAAATTGTGATTACTTCATTTTTTAAATAAAAAAAATTTAAACCATGGATGCTGTTATTTCTCTTAAAACTAAGAAAAGGAACTTTCTGCTGTCAAGACAAAAAATTGCGAGTTACTGATTTATTAGAATTTATGACATGCTAACATAACACTTAAATAAATGAAAGCAATATTAAAACTTGTTTCTGACCACAGAATATAAATAATTTTACTACCATCAAGCTGAATCTGGGCCATGTTTTGCTTTGCATGTGTATGCATTTGTGTGTAAGTAATCTATATGCGTTTGGCTAAAGTTCACCAAAAATTAGATTTTCTAGCTGTTAATGAAAACTCTTAACTTATCTGTAGTTATCTTTAAAATAAAACATAATAATTATAAAATAATATTTTTATTGAATATATGTATATATAGAGCTAAAAATGAAAGTTCCCTGCAAAAATCTTACATAGTCTATCTTTCTCTTATAAATCTATTGCAATGTTTCTTAGAAAAGTAAAATAACTCAACATTCTCAAAGAATTTACAACTCGTGTAGTAAACATCATTCTTAATTTATTTTCTAAAATTTCAATGAGTATGTGTTTGTTTACTCGACAATCATCCAAGGGCGAAATGCTTCTTCCAATTTTCTCTTAACGCCTTAAGATACGAAACAGAAAATATGTTTCTTTCCTCCACAATTGAATTTATTTCTGTTACATAAACACAGCTAGGAAATTAACTTTATTTTGCCATCAATTAATTTGATTAAAGATTGTTTTCTCTAACATTTTTCTCCTAAAATACTTGAAGATCTATCGTAATTCGATTATTAGTATTTCAATAAAATTTGGTATTAAATTTATTTAATAATCATCCTTTTTCGGGGTACTACATTTCCTTCATAAATAATTTTCATACTAAATAAGAAATTATTTTTCGAAAACATTTATGTTTCTTATAAGCATATTGCATGCTTATGTGCAACAAAGAATGTTTTCTCACACATTTTCTACTAATTATGAAGAGCAATATATTCTAAGTTTAAAAAAGTTCACCTTTATTTCAATTTCAGTATCCTTTAATATCTAGGTACTGGTTATTCTATGTTACATAAATAACCATTTAAATTTAGCCAAGAAGACAAAGCTGATGTAAATAATTTTACTGAATTTTCTAATAAAAAATGTTTGATATTCCTCTTTTCTGAATTTAATTATATATCTGAAAAACATTTATATATAATATTATAATGATAATTATTCCAAGTTTTCAAAGGAAACCTGCATTGAGTTTATAAATTTCAATATTTTTAATGTATTTTTTCAAATTTTTTGTAATGATGTTCTATTTAGTTTATAAATACAAGTAAACAAGCTAATTTTATATTCAATGCGAGTTCTTTCAGTCACATTATGGTTCTTTTTTATTAATCTTCAAGGAAGCAAAAATGCTAGATCACAAACAATTTTGTATTTAATACACCATCTTAGTTTCTGCCTTGATGGATATCCAAACTAATACATAAAGGGAGGGAAACATGTTAGGAAAAGTTTCCTATCTTACTCTTCTGTTCATGTTATATTAACGAAAGTCCATCCAATTTGTATTCTGCTTATAGACTACCATAATAAGAGACGAAAAGATATTTCTCTTTTTTCTAAATGGGTGTGAGATTACAGCTATATTAAAATGATTGGGTGAACCTTCACAAAATGAATTTTCTTACATATCACTTAATCAATAAGTAATAATATGATGCAATATTTAATAACAACACTTTGAGATAAGAAATATTGTTCTTAATATTCTTTTAATCAACTACAGTACATGCAATAATCGAGATAACCAAGGATATAATATTTAATTTTACCTTGTAAGGAAAATTAATATTTATTTTAAACATCGTAGTAATAAAAGGATCATTGAATTTGTTGAAATTATTGCAGAGAAAAGTGTTAGAAAATGAATTTACTTATGTTTAAAAATATGTTAAGTTAGTAGATACTTTCATTCGTCAGTTTCAATTAGTTTAGAGACGAATAAATTTGAGACAGAAGAAAAAAGATACTTGAAATGAGAATGTTTGTGACGTAGGATTTTGTATGATTTCATGGCGGTATTAAATTAAAAAGAATGTGTTCAACATCTACAGTTAGCATTTTTAAATAAAGTTTCATCACACTTTAAATAAAGTTTAATCATATTTTTCTATACTTTAATTATAAGATTAGTTCAAATTAAATCAATATGAAAAACGAACTTTACTTTGCACTCTAAAGTGTGTAATGTATTTGAAGATTTTATCTCTTGTTTAATCAAGATAATAATTAGAGTTCAGCTTAATTCTAATATGAAAATTTTTTTTGAAATTGAAAATGTGACAAAATAAATTAATAACAGAATTTAATGTGTATTATATAATTTAATGTATCAATTTTAATCATTAAAATATTCTAAAAATCAGCAGCAAAAAATATATTCCAGGTTTGCTAGATTTTTAAATTGTGCGTAAATATTGAAAGAGATTATACGGACAACAGAAATCTGCATCATTCAATTTATTCTCATAAAATGTTATTCCACTTTAACTTAAATATATATTGAAGTATTTTACGGCTATCCTTTATGAATTATAGATTATATTTAAACTCAAAAAATTTATTATGTTATGCCTTAGACATTTTATATTAATTTGATCAGAAATTCTATTACAATATGAACAAATGAACTTCAATTCAAACTTAAAATAAAACTTTTTTTAAGTCACAATTGACTTATATTTTTGCCAATTACTCACGTTCATTTATGAATATATCCAGATAACTTCTGAAATGATGACAGTATTTAATGAGTCTCCTTCTGAGAATTTCTATTATTGAAACGATAAGATATGATTAAAAATAAATATTAATATTTAAATCATATGTTAAATGCTTTAAATATTCCAAAAACGTTTGCTTAATACTAATTTATAATTTTTTAATGTTTGAATAACCTTTGTTGTAACTAATATAAAACATAAGTATTAATATTTATATGTTTTCATATATTTCACAGGTACTAAAGCTTAGTTTTGAATTAAAGAATTACATTAATTACACGAATTTCTTTATTATCAATACTTATGTCAAGCCCAATTTCTGTTACCTATCTAACAAGACTAAAACTAGTAATTTAACTGGGCTTGTGTTGATCCGTAAGCTGGCGTTATTCTAACTTTCAATAAAATAGTAAGCAGGAAAGCAAAGTTCGTTAACGAAGGATTTTCTGTTATAGAAAGATAGGAAAATCCAATTTGTATCCTGGATCCTTACACAATGAGAAATCCTTATTTATGCATCTTACACCAGACAGTGGAGCACCGAAGAATGATTTTCTGCTCCTTTCAATTATAGACAGATAGTATCAGAATCCTCCTTGTTGTTTTAAAATACAGATATCATTAATTAGGTTGATTTAGCATGTGCTTTTTTTCTGTATCTTGAAGATGTTTTTATGAGAAACATATGGATAATAATTTGTCAGCTTTATACTAATATATGTTGTTAAAGTATATTTTATTCATTTGTTTTATATGAAATTTTATTTTTTTTTGGGTTTTGGAAATTTTAATATTTTTATTTAACTAATTCTTAATGTTACAAAGAAATATTATCGTATATGTTATTTTGAATAGCTGTTAATCTGTTAATTTCACAGGATATCTACATTGCAGAAAAGCAATTTTACTCTTAGACAGCTTTACTAAGAGGTGCAGAAGTCGCGGATGAAGAAGCTTCTAAGATTTCCTATTAAATTAATGATTTTAGTTGCGTGAAGTTAATTTGATACTTTGAATTAATTTGGAAACTTATCCTTTGACTTATCAGGGAGCTGAACAGGATTTTCTGTAGCATTCTCTAAACAGAGCAGAAATCTCATTAGCACCAAGGATGCTTGGAAACTTTTATAGAAAAATTATCTTATTAATAAATACTTTAATTCCTTGATCTTGATAAAAAAATTGTACCAGGAATTTATCTTAGCACCTTTTTTGCTTTTTTTAAAGGTTTTCGTAATGTAGAAACGATATCTAATTACCTATAAAATCTTTTCCCATATTATGAAAATAAGACATTTTATATTTATTATACAGCAATTAAAAATTTAACTTAATAAAATGAGGAAGATATTATTTATGATAAGTTTTCTTCAACGATGAAAGATAATTGCTTCATTCAGAAAAGAGCTTTTCTATGAAATTAACTGCATAAGTGCATTACAGTAAAGCCTAAGCTGTAAGAATGATAAAATAAAAGATTCGCAAAATATTTAAAATTATAGTCCATTAATACTATAAGATTTAATATTATATTCAGATTCTGAATTTTTCAGAGTATTCTTATTTCACAATTAAACAATCAAATTCGATATAAACTTAAATTGGTTCATTGCATTTACAAAATATCTTGATACTTTTATATTATAAATGATGTTGATATTCATTAATGTTCACAAATTGCAGTCAATAAATGCATACCAAAGCAATAACTGTGTACCAGGAGATAAAGTACTATCAATTTATATGGTAATTGAAGTCAGTGATTGTGGGGAGGACCACATTCTCCCTCACTGGGCTCTTAGAGCTCCGTGGGTTGGTGACATGTCCGAAGTCTACAATCCCTCCTCTGGTGTAAGCGTGGACGTGGAGAGGAGGGTACAAGCTCAAATGTTACTTCATCGGTTCAAAATTACGAGACGCTTTGTGATTTTGTTTGTGACTTTGTGATCCAAATCTGTTAATCTTAAGGTAAAGTCGTGGCTCTACAGTACTCAATGAATGTACGTTCAGTATTTGAAGTTATCTTTAAGCAGGATTAATTTAGGAGTGATTTATCCAATATAATATATTAAACAATAAAAAAAATGCACGTGTTGCAAATGTACATTTTTTTGCATATCTACGCTAAAAATACTCCATCCATATGAATACTGAATTCATATTCGAAACATGCATTTCTTCACAACATCCATTTTTAGCAGTTTCTATTCTGTTCAATATTGTAAGATTGACTTATTTAAACATCACAGAGATACCTAAGGCAAAATTTATTATTTGTTATTTCAATTGATGGAACATGTTAAAAGATATATAGTTTGTTGTTTCAAACTAAATGTTAAATTTTGGATGATATCTTATAGCTAGTGACATTTTATTTCGTTATTTTCAAAATATAATAGTGACATGGTTTATTGAAAAAAATTATAAACATTTCAGAAAGATTATGCAAAACACATATTGAAATGATATGTTTAAAAGCTGTTAATGTTTAAAAGATTAAAATTTTTTAAGCATTCATGCTTGCTATTTATGCATGTACGGTGTTGTAATATATATTTTTTCATTCATATTTATTATATAATATGGGTATGGCTTATATACATGATATTTAAACAATAAAAGATTCAATTAAATAAATTTTTGATTTTTAAAAATTTTACTTTTAGCATCCAAACATAGGAGTTATTGAAGCCTGTTTTGAATTAACTATTTTCTTTTATATTTAACCAATAGAAATAATATGTGAGAGGGAACAAACTAACTGATTTAATATTTTTTTGAAAACTTAATTATGTTATCAGTTAATGTATTTTTGATTTTTATAAGGGAATTTGCAGTAAAAATAAAATTATTTCATATTCCACGCATATAAATACTAGGATAAATTATTCAAATTTTAAATTGCGAAAATAGAATAGCTCTTAAGCAATGAAAATAAAAGCAAAATTGTATCTTACATTTATAAGGGTGACCTTATTCTTTTTTAGTAAAGATATCAGTACGTAAATTAAATAAAAATTGTCAATTTTTATTTAGTAGCTTAGACAAAAATTAGAAGAGATTCTCCAGTAAGATATTTAGATATTAATTGAACATTTACAAAAAGTATCATTCTTTAAATACAAATTCATTATTTAACGTTTTAAAGGTTTTGTTTTTAACAGTTTGTAAACAAATAAAATTTGAATAAAATTGTTTGTGTTATTTTGTTGTGATAGTATATAATTGTAAACGAATTAATTTCATTATATGAAAACATGAAATTATCAAATATCGAAATTAATACTATCTTTTGCTGTTTCTGTTTTGCATGTACAGGTCTCGTAAATGATTCTATTAATATTGTTTTAAATTGAATATTTGTTAGTTGCTGTTACCATAAACTAAATGACTACAATGAATTTTATGAGAAACATCACTTGTACAAATTAGAACGCTATTATATTGTACAATTAAATTAATATTGAACAATTTACATAATAAGAGAGATAATCCTAAGATAATAATATTCTAATATCCTTATCTCAAAATGTTAAAGTGTATTGCATTTAAAGAAAAGTTTAAAAAAAATTTTTTGCAAATAAATGTTTCAAGAAAATAATTAAATGCAAATGTGCTGGCGTTAAAAAAGAGATATATATGATTAAAATATTTGATGAAGAAATCATATCCAAATTTCGATGAAAGAATATATATAAATATATATAATCTATATAAGCCCTAAACAGCATTTCAGTCTATATTATGAATCATGCCACTCACAAGCTTCTAATACAAAATTACGAAACTATACTACTGCAAGTGGCTACAATAATTCAGACTCTTTCTCTTACATTGATTTTAATAACATTATTCCATGTGATCTCTTTGGAAAGGAGGTAAATTCTAACTCATATATTGTATATAATATCAATATTTTCCAAACTTCTTCATAAATTAATGTAGCCATTGATGAAAACCACAAATTTTTTGTGGTTTTGCAGCAGTTTTTATGGTTTTGTTACATTTCTCTCTTACTTGAATAATTTTTCTTTAATAAAATTAAGTGTTAGGGATGTATACTTAATTCATAAGCGATTGGTTCAATGCAGGGTCCCTCTTTGGCTAAGGCTTTGTTTCCTGTTTTTGCCAAACGTCTTAAAGCTCTATATTCAGTGGTAACTTTTCTAATATGCAACAAGTGAAGAATTTTGTAAGCGTTTATGACCAATGATTTTTTTTGTATTGAATGGTTTTATAAAATATTATGCTCAGAAAGTCTTCCATTAATTATCAATATCATATTTTTACAGAAAACCTAATTCATTATATTATTTATGTATTTGTAATTAAATTAGCTGTAAATATTTGCAGATAATTAATGATATTTAAGATAATTTAGTTGACATATATAGTTATTATGAAATTATAATTATAGATTTAATTAATTTTTGAGTTATTCAACCATTTATCTTTGGTTATTCTCCCGAAGAAAGAAATGTAACAATTTTTCGAATATAAAGGTAATTCGAAAATGACAGATTTAATTATCAAGAAATTGTAAAACAACAAACAATTCCCATAAAAAGAAGTTTGCTTTCAGAAATAGCATTTATTTGTAATCATTGCCTTAGTTATCAGTAAGCTATTGCTTCTAGAATTTCTTGTTATTGAATATTTTTTTTTATTTTTAATGGCGAGCACCCTTGAGCAAGTAAGTACATTAGCTCAATTGCCGCAACAAGGCCGGAAACTGCTACTCATTTTATCGTTACCTGTGAACCAAGTCACGGAGCTATGAGTAGCATCGCCCAAGCCACACCACCACAAACACGTTTATAGGGCGGACTACATTCATCCAACTTCTGAGGAAAGGACAAGAAGCACAGAGAGAGAGAGAGAAAGTACATACATGTCTGAGCCGGGATTCGAACCAAGGGCCTCCCCATCCGTAGTCAGTTACGTTAATCACTAGACTGGTTGAGAGGCTTGTTGTTGAATATTTGTTACAGGATATATTGACAGAGAGAGGTAAAAATTCACAGAAATAAAATCATTTTCTTTGTCTTCTAATTAGATTATAGCTATTAAGATTATCCGATGATTCTTTATATCTTTACTTTTTTATAGGTTCATACGGAAGTCACGCATGCAATAATGGTATGTTTGTTTTTCTATTTTTGATTTTGTAAATAGGACTTTTTAAACAAAGTTATTTTTTAAATAAATTTTAAGATATTACAAATATTCCTAATAAAAATTAAACCCATGAATGTTTAAGATATTAATGTTAACTTTTGAGTTGCAAATTTAACCGTGGGAGCAGAAATAGTTCTAGATTTCAGTGCTGGAGAAATGTCTTCCAAATTTTTTCACGTATTTATTTTTTTACATAATAACTTACAGAATCCATACTCAATGCACATAAAAATTATTCTTTAATCACTGTAACCACCACTTCCGATATAAAAATAATTTTTATGTCTTTTTATAATAAAATGCATAATTTTAAGTAGAGCAATATTTCGTTGTGACTAACTTTTAATTTATTCAGTAAGCCCTGAGAAATGAGGGTGAAAATGAATATTAATGACATAAATTATTCATACCGTTAAATGACTTAAAAAAATTTACTTCGCTTATAGTATGTGTTGTGAATGAAAAAAGATATGCAAATAAATTTTTTTTCGTGAAAGAATGATTGAGAAAAAGTAATTAATGCAAAAACAACTCAATTCATGTCATCTAAGTTTGTAATGAAATGGAAATATAATATGTTTAGTGTGTGGTAACATAAACTTGTAAAATAAATAAACAAAAAAATTTTTTTTTTGAAAAAGAATTTTTAAGACTTTTTGCTTCGAAATATTTTACAAATGCTAAATATTTTATTAACGCCACATAAATAAATAAAACATTGTGTTAACCTTCGAGGTTATTACATTGCATTCAGATTTACATTTCACGCAACAAAAATGTAAAAATAATGTACGATTTATCATCAAAGCCAATCATTCTTTGATTTAATATTAAAAATATTAAGTGCTCAATATTTTTAATATTCGCAAGTGCTTAATATTAAAAATACTAAGCACTTGCGAAAAAAGCTGAGTCTCATTAAATGAAATTTGTTAAAATTGAAATTGTTAAAATTTTTACATAACATTTCATCTCTTGACACATTAGCAATGATGGTTTGATCAAATTGTGAAAAAAACAAATATGAGAAAAAAGGAACATAAAAGACAAATTTTGCTAAAGTGACTAATATCACGAATGAATCAAATGTGACATTGAATTGCCAGTAGAATGTGACTGTAAGAAATAAATAATCGGTGTTTCGCCTTAATATTTCTTTTGCTTATCATTTGTTTATTTCAAACTAAAAAAAGAAAGATGATTCATGCTTTATCTGAAATCAGTTTTACTCGTATGTAACAAACTTTGCTTAGCATTTTCCGATTCCTTAAACAGTATATAACGCAGTTTAAAAATAAAAGGTGTATTGATAATCTTTTGATAAAAGATATCACTTTTTAATGGCTCGGAATTTATATTTTAATGATATCTGATCTCTACCAAACAAAATATAAATGATTTAACATTATACTTCTATCTATATTTTTAACATCTGATACTGATTTTTCCAGGTATAAAATTCTGTATAAAAGTTGTTATTGATATATTGCAAATATTGTTAATCCTCTCTTTTAATTAATTGTATCCATTTCCCTTAATTTCCTGTTTAAAATTTATTAACGCAAGGTAATAGGTGTTCTACAGTGATCTACTGATAACTTTCAATGGATAAATAATGAAGCTACTTCTTTCAGGAGATTAAAAAGAAGTTATTGATTATTTGCTCATTTTCATCGCTTGATGCTCATCAATAACTTTATTCCATTAAGTTAATGAGATGCATGTTAATTTCAATCAATAATAGGAATTGTGAATGAATATATACACATTGTTTGCTATAATTTTAAAAAAAATATTTTTGTTTATGCTAAATTTAAAATATAAGTCGTATTTTAAATTTTTCCACTAAAGTTTTAATATTTTATTAAATACTCTTCACTACATCAAAATTAAATTAAATCTGTTTTTAGAAAAAATTTTATCTTTTTCCACTAGTGGTTTTAGATTATTAATTTAAGATTCAAAATATTATCCTATAATTAAAGTGATGTTAAATATCACCGTACATTTATATATAGCATTACTTTTATAAAAACGAAAAACATTCTAATTCGGTAAAATAAGTACCATCTTAATAAATTGGAATTTTTTTCAGAATTATTTTTGCAGAGGTTTTATTAATTGATAAACCTTATAAGCACTATTAAAATATCATATATATATATATATATATTATACAGAGATGCATTATGTATACTCTTCATTTTAAAGTGTTTAATAAGCTCACTTGTTCTGTTTATACTTATTTACTAAAAATATTGCAATGTACCACAGTTGTTTGGTTAAATTTCAATCCAATTAAATTTTAATTAATGCTTTGATCCTATGAAATAATTATAATACTTAAAGGGAAAATATAAAACATAGAAAATGTCAATAGATGATATGTAAACTCAAGTACATTTAAAAATCTTTCATTTAAAATTTTACATTTTGCAAAATCTTAAAATGAAATAAATCAATTTTTAAAGCTAAAATGATATCCATTTTAGAGTGAGAATTATTTTATAATTAATTTAACTATAATTATTTTATAATTACTTTTATTTTTAATTGATTTAGATTAAACGTTATTTTTTAAATGATATTTCGAGAATTGAAGTGATATAAATTTATAAATTATTCATGGAATTTTCAAAATTAATCTTACACATATTGAGTTTACTTTTTATAAATTCTATTGCAAATCAAATCACAAACTTAAAAAAAATTCAAAACATTTTGAAAAGTTGTTCGTATACTTTGATTTCAATTAAATAAATCATTTCTTTTTAATGATTATCTGATTTTATTTAAAAGTTGAGTCTTATCAAATATTTATTAGTATTTTCTCCAATTATGAATCAAATTACATATTGAATAAATAAATGCTGAATTGGGTACTTTATTTCAATAACTATCACTCAGTCTTTTATGATAAAGTAATTTATAAAAGAATATATGGAAGAAGAAAACTATAATTTGATTATTAACTCAAGGAGAAATTTTTTTAAGTAAATTTCTATGTTATTTTATTCATGAAAATTTGTCTACGGAAAAGTAGACACCTTCTCAAACAAATGCTATTTAATAGTGTTTCGCTTTGATTTGCATTGATGAAATCAGACAAGTTGTTTCCTACTTGATGAAAAAGCGATGACAAAAAATAAAGAAAGAAATAGAATCTTGAAACGTCTAATGTTTTACTTAAACTGAATGTGCATATCATCATGAAATTTCCTCTTAAAGAGTCAGAAAATGCATATCAACATGGCAATTACTTACAAATTTCTAAAACAATTGCATTTTTGTATGAATTGGAAGAAGCAGATTCCTAATTTAAAAGTTAAGTGTTTCTAGAATACTCAGAAATTCACTTTGTACTATTACAAGTAACATAAATATTTTTCCTTCTAAGAATTATTTCACTGTGGGAAAAAAGTCTTAATGTAATTCTGTTTGTAACTTTCAACTAAACATTTGAGCATAGTGAGGAAAGAAGGAGCATTTTTTTTATGAAAGTTTACTTTATCACTTGGAATTAAAAAGTTTTATAATTGATCAAACCGTGCTTAAAGTCGACCATATTTATTAAATAGAGTTATGATAAACTGATACAAAATATTATTTCATTAATCAACTGAGCAACAATATTACTAAAATTATTAAATATTTTTCATTTCAGGACTTATTTTGTTTTATAAAGATATTGTACATAAATGAAGATCAATTGTTTTTGCAGAAATTGCCTTTTCCGGTCATATAGACTCACATCTTCATTAAACTGAATTTAAAAATAATGGCTGACAAATATAATAATTAACCATTTATGTTTTGATATTTATAATTACTTATTGATAATTAATGAAAATTTTCTTACAAAATACTTGTATATTTTAAGTTAAAATTAGTTAATTAAAAATAGCTAAAATTTTCTGAATAAAACTTCCAATATTTTTTCTCAGCAATTTTTTTATAAGCAAATATTGAAACTGATATACTTAAAATAGTTTAAATTGATTTTCTATATTCCTCCAGTGTTTTTTATAAAAAATTACCTGTTAAAAAGTTATAACATACTTTTTTGTAGATGTTTTTCTCGACAGTATTTATTGCTATACATTTAATTATACAACAGAGAAATGTAAAACAAAATTCAGATCTTACGAATTCATTCTAAAAAACTAAAAATAGAAGACAGAGAGAATATCGTAAAAAACAGTAAACTGTTGCTGAAACCAAATATCTTGATAGAAATCTAAACAGGATTTATGATACATTTTATCCATTACTCATAGCTATAAATAAAAGTATTTTCATTCAAATCATACAGTTTGCAAATGCAATAAAAATTAACTTTCTTTTGAATTCTAATTTAACTCCCATAAGCATTTTTCTGGCATTTTCATGTTGCAAATGTATTAATGTACATCACTATATATATATATATATATATATATATATATATATATATATATATTTAAATATGCGAACTCCAATTAATTTTTATTCCATTATTATTTGTTAGAATATCCATAATGAATGATAAAAGTATCTGGATATATATGCTTTTGCCTTACTTTCCAGTTAATACTGAATTATAAATATCTATCTTTCTGGTACTTCATCCTTTCATTATGTATAATTTAATGGAATTCAATGAAAAGCAGATTCTTCTAAGTTATTTTCAGATGAAAAATAATGTTTCTCTTAGGGAGAAAGTCAAACTTAACATTTAAATTATTTATGTATCTTTCGCAAGTATAATTTTGCTTATTATAAAACATTTTAGATAAAAATCCTGCTGTTTTTATCAGGTTTACTATTTAAATCTGCATCTTCAAAATTATTTTTATGTTTAATAATATTTTAAAAAAAAATTAACTATATAATTTGTATCGTTGAATATAAAAAGTCTTATTTACATATATTAGTTTTTAAAATTTAAAATAATAACATTACATAATTGTTTTTCATTCTCATTATTATTTCCATTGGAAGTATTGATGAATTTCGTCGCAAATAACTATATCAATTTTAAATTAAATTATTGACAATTACAATTTTTTAAATAGTAAACAATACAAATTATTTTATCTAAAAATGCCTTTTCCTGAAATATAATGATATAAATTTACTCTGTAAAATTCTTTTAATAGATCATAAATCATTTATTGGAACATTAAGTTAAAATGATTGACATAGTTTTATTAGAATTTGTGTCATTACAAATATAAAATCACTTCAAGTTCTAACAACCAATGTCTGAAAAGTTTCATATTTGAATTGATTTGATAAAGCTTCACACGCTATTAAAACGATTGATGAATGCTTTATAAAAGTGTGATTCATTTAAATGAATCAAACTATAACTGCTATAGTGAATGAAAAGTTCAATAAATTTTCTTCTTGAAAGATTAACAATATTACTTGTCAAGTCAACAGAAATATAGAATTTCATTTCCAGTATCAGAGCAAACTTATGAACTATCTTATTAGTTTCTTGTAGTGATCTGAAGTTAAAATAATTCATTTAACCCTTCTTTGCTTGATTTTTTCTTTATTGGTGAAATAAATCAAGTTAAAATAATTCATGTTCAAAATTAAAGGAAAAATGGTTAAAAAAATCTTAGTATATATTTATAGTATAAATGTAGCAAAAAACAATATGATAAAATTTTCCATCACCATCCAAAGTTAGATCATTAGCTTAGTACTAAATAGAAATAAAAGAGGAAAATAACAGAAACACGTGTTACAAACCTTTCTTCCACTCATTTTCAATTTTTTAGCCATAGAAACTCTAATATAATAAATAAAAATTATAAACGAAATCATACGTTTATTGCAACTACAACAAACAGCGGAATGAGACAACTTTATGCTCGTTTCACTGATAATGACACTTGTTTATTTTTGACAGCTATGTTTCTTTTTATGCAATGGACATTAAAAAGGTATCCAAACACGATCAACTTAAAGTGAACTTGTTCTTTTATATAATTTTTGGACATTATAGGTTATGATGGAAATTTCCACCATTATGCAAAGAAGGGTTAAAGCTTAAGAAATTTTCCATCTAATAAAAACAGCTTTGTTTTCTACAATTCAAAAATATCTTTTTTATAAGTTCAGTATTTTTTCTAGATTTTAATGAATTAACTGCTATTTTAATTTAATGTTAATCGTTAGTTTATGTATCCAACACCACTCAAGTTAAATTTTTAAACTTGATAATTTTTCAAAAACGGTTTTTACTTTCCTTATGCACTTCTCTCTTTCATATGTTTTTTTTTTAGTTAATTTTTATAGTAATAATTAAAATAATAAGCAAATGAAATGAATTATATAAAACATTTTATGTTATTCATTTAAAAAATTATAAAAAATAACCTTTAGTGAGAGAGAATTTAATATTTTTTAATAAAGTATATATCTAAATAAATTAAAATTAAAGTATTAAATTTAATTAAAATAGTAAGCAAATGAACAAATTACTTATAAAAATAAAACTTTTCATTTAAATATCATAAAAAATTACTTTAAATACAAAACTCATCTAAAGTATTAAATGTATAATTAATTTGTAATAAAAGTAGGTCATAATTTTAAATATCAAAATAAATGTCATTTTATATTCAGTTTCCTTGATGAGTTATGACTATTTAATTTTTTCATTTTCAAAATTTCAAGAATATTATTATTTCAAAGTTCAAGAATTCTTTTTCTAATTCTATAAATTTCAATATGACTTTTGATGTCGGCATAGTTATTTTGGGATATTCGTGAATTACTTTATTTTACTACTGTAATAATTTCTTAAAATTGAATTTCAAAAATTGCGTAAGTTAGTATGAAGCTAGAACTTTAATTAAATAAAAGATTTTTTCAACACCATACCACAGATTATTTTTTCAGAAAATAATAATAATAATAATATAAACAGTAGAGTTGATAGCATTTTATGCTACAGGGCACCTAATTTACGTTCCATCATCACTTCAAAGGAGGTTAGATCCTCGTATTTTTTGATTACTGTTTCAAGGAAGCAAAATTTAAGGAGACTCTCTTACTTATCATACTACTCCTAGTTATATCAATGCATTTGTAAGTCACTTTTACCATTCTGAGAATCATGACCTATTTACAATATCATGGTAATGATATAATTGTAAATGTGTCATAGTTATATCATGACCTATTTTACCTGCTCAAAATACTGTTAGTAAGCACGATATATCATCGTGAATCGGTTCAATCAAGAATAGAGCTCAGCAACTTCTGATAACGAGAAAGACAATTTTTCCAACTAAGCTTCACAAAGACAACAATACATAATGCATTTATATCAATTTCAAAGCATCGAAAATTTTTATGACTTATTCTTTAGGTTCTTCTGAATTTAAAACGGCGTTATAAAATTATTCTCAATATGAATTCTTAAATTTATCATAAAAATATTCTACAACATTGTGATGGTCATATGTAATTTGCGAGAACATCATATTTTATTTTTCCATATTTAGAAATAACCATGAAAAATAAAAAAAAATACGAAATAGTTCTCACTTGTAAGATATTTGTTTCTTATCATCTGCATACATGTGAACATCAACTTTAAATTTTTAGTTCTTCCAAGTGTATGTTATATGGAGGAACTATTTAATTATCGCGTATTTAATTAAAACTTATTTAGTTTCATATCTATTTATGTTATTTAAAATATAATAAAACTTTTATTAATATAGCAATATCTCAAAAATTATATATTCAATAATCAAGCAATATTCAAAAACTATCTCAAAAATTAACATTTTTTACATGAGTAAAATGCATGAAAACATTTATCTTGTATTTAACCTATTCTGTTTTAATTTGTAGGCAAGCTCAGGTGGAGCTTCCTACTTGTTTGTTTCAATTTGAATGGAATAATGATTCAGTTGACACGGCATCTGTTGTGTCATCTGCTCTTCATAGACTTTAATGAAATTCCGCGCATTGTGTACGTCCATTGATGACATTAATTAGATTGCATTTAAAACACTGTTTAAATCTGGATAAATCACGGGAATAGAGACAATATACAGATCTAACATATAATGTATAAATTCATTTAACGAATACTTATAATTTGCATTTAGAAACATGCATTTTATTTTGTAATACTTGCCTTTTAAAAAGCACATTATGTGAAAATTATGTAAATAAATATGAAATGATTTTACAATTTGAATTCCTTACTAATTTAGTATATTTAATCGAAAATAATGTATTTTAATATTATATATAACGAGATTAGAAGTAAAAAGGCTTTTAGCAAAGCTAGAGATAGGGAAAACTAAAATAAAGCTTATGTTCAAAATATGAATGCTTTAAAAATATAATATTTAATTGGTCTTGTTTTGTCGTGCAATACACATCTTTTACTTTGTAATTGTATTATATCTACATAAGAAGATTGAATAATGTTTTAGTTTTGAAGGTATATTTATTGAATTGCTTACGATTTTAAAAATAAGTTCATTAATGAGAAGTATGTAAATTATTTTTAAAAATAAAAAAAATAAATTTAAATAAAGTTCTTAAATTTTGTTGTATTTTCTATTCGATAATAAATAGGAATAACGCAAATAAACGTATCTAGGTTTATGTACAATAAAAGTAAAACTATTTCAGAGTTAGACAGCCAAAAACGTAATGTTTTGTTTCCAACTACTAAGAGATATTTTGGATGAGATTTCTGAGAAATATCCTCATTAGTTCTGCTCTTTAATAGTTTTTCCTCAGAAAAGAACTTATTTTGATCTCCATTCTTAGGGATCATACTATTACAGAAGACTGCATTTAGAAATATGCCAACATATTGCAAAGAGACAAATATATCTAAAATCAGCAAGATGCAAGATTTTACAAATGTTTTCGAGGGAATTAAATATTCAAAATAATCCAACCAGAAACTTTAAAAAATGATTGAATGTACAGTATATCAATAAATAATCTCACCACTTCTTAGGACTTAAATACAGAACGCATGGACAAGTATAGTAAATACTCCCCATATTAAAACGCGTGTAAAGTATTTCAATTTTACAACCTAATTTTATAAAACATAATGAGTGGTGTAACATAATAAAATAAAAATAACACAATTGTCAGGTTCCACATTAATGGATAAGTTTAAAAATTTTTTTATTAAATTACGAACAGCTCATGAATATGCATTGGATATAAAATAAACTCTTGTGAATTAAATATCATCAATTAAATATACATTTGCTACATGCTTGTGACAAGATATACATTGTAGCGTTTTCCAAGAATTGAGGAGAGACAAATTTAGAAAATTTGATATTTTACTTGATTATTCCAGAATAAATCTATAGGAATTCTTTCTCATTTATCTTTTGAAAATTCACTTTGAACATATACTGGACATTTATAACACATACTGAACATTCTTAACACGTACTTGATATTTTTTAACTTATATCACTTTCCTAACTCATAACACGGAGTCTAGTACTTTTAAAGGACTTCAGAAAGCTATTTTTCTCAATCTAGTGCCAATGTGTCCTTTGTGTTTATGAAGTCCAGTGAATGTTTGGTAGCTCTTTGTCAGTTATGTCCAGTCTATATTTTGTCGTTGGCTAATCTAGTAAAAATGAAAAAACTTCATTATTTTATGTATAAATGAGCTCTATTAACATGAGACTAGAATATTCTGCATCTGTTTCTTATGTCTGTATACGGCAATTAATTATACAGAGATATGTTTAGTAGATTTAGTTTTACCCTTTTCTAAATAGCTACAAAAAATTAAGGCTTCTAGTTTAATAAGAATTCTATTTTAATTTGATGGAATTCTATTTTAATTTTAAATAAATTAAGACTTAAAAATGTGATTAAGATATAGTAAGTACACACATGTAAACACATAGTTAATTATTTAATATTTTTCTTGCCTCTACGAACTTATTTAGATATGAACTGCAGATTAGACTTACTAGATTACTTTTAGAAATACTTATTTAGATATTACTGCTGCATGCCTAAATATTTCGTTATGAACTTTTATAAAAAAATTTATATTTTATGTTGTTCAATTATGAATAATAGATTAACAATTTCACTAAAAGTTAAATTCTCTTATAATACTTTAATGACGTAAATTTTTAAACTAATTCTGTTCGACTAGTTTAAGAATTTAAGTTAAATTTAAATTTCTTAAACTAATTGTGTCCGCAATTCTACATCATTATTGAATAAAATAATGATTTTTTTTAAAAATAAATCAAACTTTATAATAATTTATTTACTTTTTATTACCTATCCTCTCATTTGGAAGAATTTCATACGATGCTCGCAAGTCATAAATATATTTCATATATAATTACTTTCAATTTATAGCAACTGACAAATATTTAAAAAAATTTTTCTTAGCTATTATCAGCTTTTGTTACTAAGCAGATATTGATATAAAAACATATTTTATGCTGGTTGAATAATTCAGCATGCTGATCTTGTGATTGAAGAAATAACTGTATTTAATGTTAAAAAAATTGATGAAAAATAATTATAAAATAAACATTTTATTTATCAATATAGAAACTGCTACAGTTAGTTGACACTTACAAATATATATATATATATATATATATATATATATATATATATATATATA
>JAPDSC010110767.1:0-14538 GCA_026290005.1 Latrodectus geometricus | reverse complement strand
TATATATATATATATATATATATATATATATATATATATATATATATTGAGATACATTAATTTTAAATCTCTGGGCATACATACAGCTCCGGACTGTATCTTAAGTTCAATGTATTAATGGATTTGAAATGCTCACTTCTCACCAAGGCCTATTAGTTTTAAACCACTGTCAAGTGACGAGGTTATGATCATGGGCTGGCACCATTCTCTTACATCCATGCCACACCAATGGAATGACTATGTGTCACAGATTAACATGGACACGTCCCCGACTCATGGAACTCCAGCAACCCAGTGAGAGAGAATGTGGCCACTCCTCACCCCCAAAAAAGAACTCACCGGGGAAAATGATGCAGTACTGTGCTGTTGTTAAGGAAAGCTGCATGAAGATACTAAGCTGTTGTCTTTGCATACAATAAATACTGCTCTACATGAAATTCGAAACCGTTTTGTTTACAGAAGTATTTAATAAAAGTTCATTTGTGATCTGACAGACTGGCTTACAATTTCATAAATTAATTATATATTCTAATGTATCGCTTACAATTATATCATATATTCTCTATTCAAGAATTTTAAAATTCTACCTTGATTACATAATATTTCTTTACAATTATTAATTTTATTATTAATGATTATGGAAAGGTATGACAGTATACTTTATATATATTATAAGTATCAGATATTTTTATGTCTATTCTGTGAAAAATAGCCCATTTACAATGGCATTATATTTTCAATGTGATGTGTTTTTATTTATTTTTTACATCAGTTTTATCATAATTAAAATTATTAATTAAAAAATTGGTTAAAAGAAAAATATAAGTCAGCATTAAAATAAATTGGACATTTTAACGTTCTCATTCTTAATTATATTAGATCAGTAAACAAACTCTCGTGTTTATTTAAAGAGAAAGAGATACTACTTAGAATCGCAATTTTGTCTCATTTCCCAAGTGGCTGCAACGACAAACGTGGAATTAATTAAAATGTGTGTTCTCAGGGTTCATTCTTGAGGTCATGATGTATGTGACACCTCATTTGTCTTGTCGCCACTTTATTCTGTCAGGACTTGCTAGAAAGGAAGGAGTAATCTTAAGAATTGATTTTTCTTAGGTGTAAAGAGGTTTGCAGGGGGGCCTCAACGATCTAACAATGGTGATTTTTCCATTAATCTTGTCAATTCTAAGAGTTATAGCCACCCAGAACATGATTTAGAGTTGGATTTTATTGTATGAGAGCACTTGGAAATATTGATGTGACAATTCATTTGAAGAATCGATGATCACTTTTATTATGTGTTTGACTATGAATATTTGAAAATGCATTTGTCAGAACGTGTATTCTTGACTGTTAAGAGCTTTAGTGTTGCTTCTTATACATACTAATGCACAAATTCTCATTTATCAATACCTTTAATACATGTTTTCAATATTATAAATATTTTACAAATATTTGTTTGTTACAAGTTTCAATTAATCAATATGTTTATATTATTTCGTAAGTAATATTTCTAACATTTCTCCAACACTATTGCATATTTAAATTATTAAATTTTTACATAATTTTAAAATTATAGGAAGTTTAATTTAGTAATTTAAGTTTTAGCTTTTGAAGTATATGAAATAATTAAGTTATGAAGTGGAAGGAGAAAGTTTATTTAACTATTAAAATATAACTGTATCTGGAATTTTTGTAAAAAAAAATTACACTCATATAGTAAACTTTGGATTCATTTTTTGTTACTGGAATTATGAAAGAAATTGAACACAATTTCTTTTGATTAGATTATTTTTTAAATAAAAAAGACATTTTCGAGAAAAAATAGAAAGCGAATCATTTTAAAATAACTTCACACTTTTTATACAGCTCAATTAATCACATGGATTTTTCAAACTGATTTTATTCATATCTTATGTATCAAATTTATTTTTATCAATCATTTTGCAAAAATAAAGAATGTAAAAAGGAAATATAAGTTTTGTTACTTTTTTCTTTTTTTCTTTGAAAGGGTACTCCTAAACGCTTTGTTCTGTTTTCCTGAATAACAAACACAGATTTTGCAAAGTTTTATGTCCAAAGTTCAAATGCTGAACTGAAAATATTCAAACGCATCGTTTTCACAAATGGAGAAGTTTCTTCTTCATAAAACTTGCCTGGACAATGAATTTTTCCGCATACCAAGCAGGATACTTTACATTTTACGTCTAAAGTTTCATGGATTTGACTTTCCAAAATATTTGCATCTGAAAAAACATTCGAATATCACGTTCATTTCTCTGCCGTGTTTTCTACAATATGCAGAAGAATTTGAAGAGAAGTCAGAAGTGAGCACGTTGTCTTACAAATCAATGAAACAAATTAGATGAATTTGAATAATGCAATTTTTTTTTTACGTTTAATTCAAGTAAGTTATTTCATTTTCTTTTACATTGATAAAAAAATATAAATAATTTTTATAAAATCTTAAATATTTTTATATTGTATACTATATAATATAACTTACTTAAATTATTTTAAATTGCAGAATAGTGAAGCACACATTACATTTATTGCATAATTGCAAAATGTGTTTCCCATAGAAACATCAATCCCAAAGGAAATATTTAAGGATATTTCTTGATAATTAGTTAAAATAATCATGAAGATTAAAAAAATTGTGAATAAATAAGTTTTATATCTACATATTTTTCAAAGCAGATCAATTGGAAAAAAGTAAATAATACTAACTTATTACTTAAAACTGGAATTAAACATTGAAAGAAGTGTTACATTTTTATTTCAAATGAAAATAAACCCATTAAAAAGCCACAGTTATTTTCAAACTTTATTTAACTGTATACATTTTCTTAATCACTAGATTATAAAATAAATTTATTCCATTTGTACACACTATATTTATATGGCGAAAAAAATAATAATTTTCAGTAGCCATGTTCATTGCAGCAATATTAATATTTTGTATTTTGGAGTATTTTCAAGTTTTTGACAGAATATATCGTCTTTTATTGAAATTAGTTAAAAAAAGAAAATTATGATCATAATAAATGAAAATACAGTTTTATCGAAAGAATGCTTAAATAAGATTAACAAAAATTTTTACATATTAGTTTAATTACTATGATTTTTCAATACGATTTTGGATATTTTCTGTTTAACTATGTGGGGCAATTATGTTTTGTTTCGTAAAATGGATGCTTTAAATAATGAATACAATCATTTGATGATATATGCAATTCAAATGCTTAAACTTTAAAAAATTCTATAGTCATTTTATTATTTAAATGCGAAAAAATTAAATGTGTTTCAGTTTGTTTTGCATTTTTCTAAAAGGCAAGGGTAGTGTAAAATAAACTCATACTATTCACAAAGTACTATCGATTGAACTATCAACAGAAATGCATCAGGAACTATTCCATGAATTCATTAGTCAAAGAATACCCCAAAGAGCCAGTTCAGATTTCTTCCCTAAATCGCATCACGTCAGACGTTGATTCTAGAAGAGGATTAACGAAAAATAGCTTTCGGCAGAAATTCCTTGCAACAAACTTTACGTCTTGTAGCAAACTTTCAAGAAATCAGTAAATGTTTCTTCTTAGAGGAAAAGTCAATTAATAGAAAACAGATTAAAAAACTTATTTACCTCCTAAATTCTCTATAAATCTTATCAGGAATATTCTCCTATGGAAATCGTAATCTCGTTTGTGGTAATGTAATTTGCTTATATCTGTGCATTATGAGATTCATGAAAGTAAATACTAATCATATCACATAGAGCTGAAAATTGAACTAACGCCAACAATTTTTTAGCTTTTTAGAGATTATTATTATCTTTGCTGCACTTCTTTATTAATATTTTTATTAATCGTTTAAAAATAACTATATACAACATATATATTTAAAATTCATGCAAAATAAAATCATTTTCTTGTACTATTCTAAGACAATCTCGACATAAATCACCAAATATTATTTTACATTTTTATTTAATTTTTTATTTTAAAGTGCAAAATTAAGTATATGAAACAATAAAATTTGTAAAAGATTGATATTATAATTCATTGAATACTTTCATTAAACTGCTTATGTAAGCCCATTTTTTGGAGAAATTACTATGCAATATGATTAAATTATTATAAATACATAATTATCTTTCCTATAGATAAAAACAAAAGTGGAAAAACAAAAAAATTTCTGCATTGAAAGGATATTAATTTAAATAAATATAAACCTGTCAAACACATCCATCAATAATGAAAATCCAAATTTGGGTTTCTGAATTATTATTTAATAAAATATTTGTGAGTGTATATATATGTATAGTTCGAAAATAAATTCACAATATACCTCAAATTGATCTATTCTGTGAAGTTTTATTTTGAAAACCTGTTTAAAACTGCGGGAACATTGTTTTCAACATTTTATTATTGGTTTCAGAAGTTACATTTCCTATGAGCCTCACATCAGGAGCAATTTTGAATCATTCTGAGTATATAATAATGTAATTTTGCGCATGCCTATAAAGTCCTCCATATATATCTCCAGTCTTGTCAGCTCTATCATTTGATTATTGAAGTATAGGGAAATAAAAAGCTTATTTATTAAACTTATTTATAAGCTTAGTAAAGAAGCATATTTATTGAAAATCAATATCCGATCATTTGGAATGTTAACGTATGTATTTTAGTTCATTTTAGTTGTCTTATAAAGGGCTGGAGTTAAATAGCTGACATTAGAAAATAGCACTAAAACATGACTGCTTCAATTTCGCTTTGAAACTTCTATTTCTTACTTTGAAGATAAAATATTCATTAGGTATCTGTGCATTTAGCACCACGTGTTTTTTGAGCAAACACAAAAATTGTATCACGCATATCTAATTGCTAGACACCAATAATCTTTACTCCAATTCAATGTTTGTTAGTGGTTTACACACACATTTTATCAATGATGTTTCCGTAGTATCTGAATCTAAATTTCTCATGTAAGCAGATTCTTTCGATCATACTTTCTCAAACAATTTTAATATATGTCAGATGAATCATAGTTTTAAAATTTTAACACTAAAAACTCATTTTTCTTCGAATTGTTTTTAATTTTTTCATACAAAAAATAATTTAGATTAATTTTTTCGAAAATTATATCAAATTAAGTATAGTTACTATGAAGTATTTAATTCCTAATGAAGTTGAGTTGAAATCATAAAATTACTCAGGAACAGTCTGTCACTTGAAAATGTGACAAACATGTTTTCTATTAATTTTTAGGACTGTATTTAATGTTACAAAACTGTATTAATGTGTATTCATTAGGACTGCAATACTATAAACAAACATATGGAAATAAAATATTCGACAAATATTAACCTCATTGGCGCTTTCATTACAGTTATTAAAGCTAATAATTATAAAAATAGAGGAAATTGCAAAAACTTATTAATTTATAAGATCTATATTTCTGTATTATAAATTCAATATTTCTTATCAAATAAATAAATCACACATTTTTTTGGCAGAAAATGTCAAAGCTTCTATGAACATTGCAGGGGTCTGGTTTACAGTGTTTCCTTACACAAAAACAAGATTTATTCCCAATATAGGAAAACTTATAATAATTTAAAATTAATATAAACTTCCTCAGTGCCTCATGATAAGACCATATTTTGTCAATTGAATATTTCAAGTTATGACAATCAATATTAAACAACGGGACTTAGGTGTTGCTATTTTGTTTTTGCGTGGCCTATTTAGGATGGGTTTTTTATGAGTGCAATATATTTTTGTAATATTCTTAAGGGTAATATAAGGATCCTAAGGGTAAGGTGAATTCCAAATATCTTAAAATATCCTTAAGCAATCAAACTTTTTGAAAATAGTGTATATTAATATAAGATACATGAACGTTTTTTCGAAGTAAAAAAATACCACTTTATTTTTTAATTGAATTTTTTGAAATTATTTATTAGTTACTATCAGTTGACAACAAAAAATGGTTTTAATTAGTTTTATTGGAAGAATTCTTCCCTGTACTTACTTTTGGTAAAGTTACTAATATACCAACTATTAATTTGTATGCAATTGATGCAAGCAATTTAATTTATCAATCTCATATTATATATTTAATATATTTTCGATGAACTGATGTATTACTAACTTTAAAGTTCATATGTTTCGTAACCAACCTTCGCCTTAGTTAACATTAAGACTGCTCTATGGAAGATTTCCAAGAATATGAAAATAAAAGTTTCAGAAATTTTTCCGAATTAAATGTATCTTAATTTTCATAATGCTGTAAACTATTTTACAGTAAATTTTTTAACAGAAGTTGAAATATTAATTCTTATCGTGTATTTACAAATAAGTTTCAATAAAAAATATTTTATTTGAAAGCATATAAAAAACTTTTATTAAGATATATGTATATAATTTTAAAATCAAAAAATCTATTTAAATTTAACGATTGAAGTAAAATTCATAATTAATAATCAAAAAATATTTAATATAAATTCGAGCGTATATTTATATTTTCAGTTCAGAATTGACTGAAGAATTTACCTGAAAAGTTTATTTTCTTTTATAATAGCCAAAAGTTCTTAAAAAACCGATATTTATACAATATTAAACATATCTTCATGAGTAAAGGATTTCTTTTAGTTCAAGAAAATTTCAATATCTCAATGCCCTTTCATGATTATCAAACTTGACTTATCATTTTTTTATGTAAATCAATTATCCTTTATACAAAAACTCTGACGGGAATCGTAAAAGTGATTTATTACATATAGCAAGTCAAAAACTATTTTCAGAAAGGAAAGTATTTAACATGAAAATAAATGGTTCTCTTAAAGAGGTTTTTTAAACTGAATTAAAATCGAAAAGGTACTATTTCAACGTCAAAGTGTTTCACCACCTACACTTTTTTATTTTTTTCAAACATATGATTTTAACGAAATTTCAATAAGTAAAGAAAGGCAAAAATACTGGAGTGGTTCCAGCTTACAATATTTCTGTATTGATGATCCGATAACTGGATCTCTAAGATTAATAGGTAAAAGTTTTGAATGAAGATATTTTTTCATGATTTTTTTTGGAAATAACTTTTTAAGAATAAAATTGAAACATAAAAAAAGTATTAAGAGAAGCAGCATCATATTATTTCATGATAATCATGGTTAAATTAAATTCAGAATTAGTTTTCTTCGTGTTTTAGATTTATTTTCAAATGTATAAATTAAGAATATATTACAGATAATATATTACACACAAAAGAAAATATCTGGAAGATTATTTTAATTAACTAGTTATATAAGTAAAATAATTCAGTTATTTAACATAATAAAGTAAAATTGTTCAGTGCTTTATTCTTTCAGTGTAATTTTGTATTTATTTCTTAGTAAGAGCGATATGGCCAATTTGCTTAACTTCTTCTCTACAATAAATAAAGCAACAATAAATTATTCGTTTTTTGAAGTTATTGTCAAAAGGCATATTTTGTTTAAGCAGAACTAAATCTCACACACAGAATATTTATACGGAATGATTATAATTAAAGCATATTATTCAAAACGCCATAACAGAATCATTGATCAAAACGGTGTCAAATTTTAACGGAAGACAGAGGAAAATGTTTTGTAAAAGGAGAATAAATTCCAAAGTTTAGCAACAGAAGAAGCTGAAAGCATAATATTTTAAAAAGATTTGATTACAAATGAATAATAGCGAAGATGTATATTACACTTTAAGACATTTGGCTCATTAGCGTACTTAATTACAGAGGTTTAATTCTGTTAATTACATAAGAAAACATCCCTGTAAACATCGAGCAACTTTTCACTAACTTTCTGCGTACAATTCAGGAAGAATAGTAGTCTGTAGAGTTTGCAGATTATACATTGAAACCAAAGAACTGTGATGCGGATCTGTAATAATTGGATGCAGATAGGAAAGGTGGACCCATCGCTTTGCACTACTGCACGCTACTCGAAGGCTTACTTGGAATATTACAGCGATGGACCATTCAGCCACATCACGAACCATAGTATCATATATTCAGTTGTCACGCTTCATCCACTGTTGACATTTACCTTCCATTCTTGTTTGTAGCCTAATGAAATGTTTATAAGGGGTTAATTGATTAGTTTACATCTGACTCAAAACCATAAACTATTCAATGGTGAGATGAATGACGAATATGGAAAAAGGAATGGAATGTTGTTGTCTTTACTGGCAAATATGTTTCTGACTGTAATATGAAGAAGGTAGAATACGAGCCTGAAGAACCTACTGAATTGTAGCCTTATGCATCGTTACACTGCCCTGAACGCAATATCCTGATTTAGGGTATATTTGATTTCCATTCCGCATCCCTCCAGTAGGCATTTTCGTGGGACACTTAATAGCTAACATTGCTTCTCAGATGTGCTGGAACCAGTTGTACTTTTAGGCCTTCATCACACATCTTCACGGTTGCCATAAGAAATATTTTATCAAAACAATGGGCGACCTGAAGTGAAACGTAATTTTAAAGTGTTCTTCTATACCCAATAGATTTAATCGCTTCCATTGTTTGCTAGTTCCCCCGATCAATAGACATCCGAAAATGAGTAGTTCATATATATATATATATATATATATATATATATATATATATATATTTGAATAATATATAAAGTTTTTAATACAAATGTAAATCTATATATTTATTTAAATCTTTTTTATATAAATATATTTATACAAAAAATAATCATTTTTTTCTCCTTTTATAAATATATATATTTATAAAAGGAGAAAAAAATGACTATTTTTTATTTATTTATTTTTTTTTACAAAATTTTCAGAAATTATATGATTTTTAAATTTAAGATTGGGAGTTGTTCGGGAATTATGTAATTTACACTTCCATTTCATGTTTAGAAGTTAAGTAACCAAAATTTTACGTTATTTAATTTATGCATTTAAGTGAATTCCTTAATTTGACCAAGATTAAGCTTAAAGAAAAATAATTTTATAGAGTTAGGCAAGATTAAAAGAATAATGTTTGATATTAATTTTTAATTAAACACTATCTGAAATAATAATGTAAAATAATTTTTTTTTACAAAAGAAAGATTAATCCGATATTTAACTAATCTATTTATTAATCCATTAAATTGATAGCTATTTTTTTTTGCAATAAATTTGAAACTGTTTATTATTATTGCTAAAATATGCTTTATAATATTTAAGAATTAAAAATGTTTTTAAATTTTTTTAATAGAAAAACTTTAATTCTATTTTTATTTATCCAATTAGTCCAGTTATTTAAAAAACCAATATTATTAATAATTTCTTTTTTCCCATCATTTCAAAAAATTAATTTCTTACAAGGAGCATAGATTAAAATATTTTAAAACTCAATTAAGTAATCCTCACATTAAGAATTAAACATTAATTATAAATGATTTTTTTTCAATAACCAGATATTAATATCTTACTCTGCTTTTCTATTTTATGAGTTAGACTTATTTTAAAATTTGTTTTTATGATTAAATATTAGGGAGAAATACATTTTCGTAAATAAAAAAAAATGTTTTTAAATTTGAGTTCCTTTTGTCCTCTCAAAGTTGTTTTAACCAATATTATTGCATTTTAGTAAAGTTTTTAAATATGTACATTTATCATTTCATAATGTTTACATTTTTAGTGCTGATATTTTTCCCTTTCCTTAAAAAAACCTGAAACCATATTTTATACTATTAAATTTTCTATATTAACTCATTTAACTAATATGGTTTATAAAAAATGATTCTTAAGTACTTAAATAGTATTAGAAATATTCTCAGTGTACATTTCCTTATTATTTTTATAATCCATAATAAATTTAAGTATTAAAATATACATAAAATATTGTCTATTGATAAATATTATAAAATTTCAAATTGCTTAATACATAATAGCATTCAAATAACATCAATATTCTTATTTGCGTGATATCTTAATATAAAGTCTGTTTTTCTGTTTGTATTATTTTTGCTCTGTATAATTTGTGAGTGTCCATAATTGGTAGGGTATGAAGTTAATACACAGCATAATTTGCAAATTCTCTCATACCTTTTATCAATATGAAATGCAATTTCTTCGTGTTTCCCAATATAGGCTAGATTTTAAAAATAATGTATTATTGTAAAAGTTAATAAATTTTATAAACCTATATTATGCAATTAATTGTTTGTTATATGATTCAAATGAGAACTAGAGAAATAATTTTCAATAATGTTTATACTAGGTAGACCTTCATATTTGTGTAAATTGATAATTTAAAAGAATAACTCTTTCTTCAATAAGTATTGATTTTATATAATTCTTAACTTCCAAGTGATTTCTGACAATTAAATTTGTACAACAAAGATCAAATTGGAATGATACATTGGATTTTATTTATTAACCAAGTATTTCAGATAATCTCGATATATTTAAAATTTGTTATTTTGATTGTATACAAATGTAATAACACTTGTATACATTCATAATTCATAATTTTGTATTTTTGAAACAGTGTTTACAAAATTCAGTTAAGTTTTTCAATGACAAAAAATAGGAAAATGTTCCTATATGCCACGATAAAAAAAGTAATCTGAAATTAATAAACCTCTAAATTCTTTTCAATTGATATTCAGTAGGAATTTATTAATCTGCATTTCAAAAGAGTAATTTTTATAATAGTAGATTTCAAATATAAAACGTTGATGAATAGAAAAAAATTCCACGAGTTTTGATTTTAATTGAAGTCAACTGAGTAAAATTAAAAATTAGCACCCAATTCTATTACTTTATAGTAATTTCAATTAAGTTGAAACTTTCAACTTACTTAATTGAAAACTTAAATTCTTGGAAAAATTAATAGAAGAATTTAACTTTTATCTTCAAAATAAACTTTAAATTTGGAAGAGAATTAATTTCTTTGATAGACATAAAATGAAAAAAAATTAAATTTTTATTCATTAATAAATGTTAATAGAAATTATTAACGTTTAAATATTTTAGAAATACGTTCAAAATCTTTACCATAGTGTATAAAATTTAATTTTGAAAACACGATCTGGATTAATTGAAGGAAATGGTTTTTGGGCTAGACATGCATCTTACAAAATGAGAATTTATTTGTATAAATATATATATATATATAGGAGAAATTCTAACTTTCATTTACACATTTTAAGTGTTATATTTCTACATGTTTTTCTGGATCTGATATGTAATATTTCAAACTAAGAAAGATATTGTATAAATGAATTGTGTTTCTGTTGATATTTCTATATAAATTTAACTAAGAATCCCTAGAAAGAGAAATAATGATCAAAAACAAAACTTTGGAAAAAATACGTAAAATTGCGACAGAAATACTAAACAAATATGCAAAAAAATGTTTGTTATGGGATTAGGTACACATTTTGACAAGTTTGAATCCTAATAACGTCACGAGAGGTTTTCTTGTAAACATTTTGATAGTGAATTTAAAAGTAAACATTGTTTACATTCGCATCGCAAGATATTACGCTTGACATATTTTTTAAACATATTTTTATAACAATGTAATATAATAGCAATGTGTTTTGGATTAAGAATATTTAAATTTTCCACAAGAAATATAATATTATTTTGAAATGTATGTTGTTTTCTTTTCAATATAACATTTTTGTTTATAATGTTTTATTCATAAATTGCAATAAATATTATGTGTATTTATACAACAACAAAGTTGAATATTATCATTTTTGTATGTTTGTACTGAATATTAGATGAAGGAGATAAGTAGTGACTATTGGACAGTTCTGCTGCATGTGCAGCGCGCATCAGAGGATGGATCTTATCACCAGCAGTATAGTGACGTGATAGGTTTATAGTCTTATACGAGGGTTTAGAGTGACGTCATAGGTTAGTGATCTTATATGTGGGTGTTATCACTAACCAGATTGTGTGACGTCATATGTAATCTTGAATCGTGCTGCCATCTATTGAGAAATTTTAAAACCTTTGGTGCTAGTGCTGCCCTCTATGAGAGTAATTTTACACTATATCTTATTTTATTGAAAAAATTTCAACGTTGTCTGTATTGGCAACAGAACCTCGGACCTCACTGATGGTAATCCGTTATCTTAACCATTAGGTTAATCGGACTTGGCTGGGGAAAGATTTTTATGCTTTGTTATCAGAGAGATGATAAGGACTTGGTTTTTTCTTTAGTAACTTTAAATACAATTTCTGCATTTTAAGATTACAATGTATTTTAAAGTGCTTTATAATACAAATTTATTTTTAAAGTAACAGAATTGAATAGTTAAATTTTCGAATGGAATATACACTACCGGCCATTAAAATAACTACACCAAGAAGGCGACATGCTAGAGACGTGAAATTTATACTAAAGGAAGAAGGTCATGTGATATGCAAATGATTAGCTTTTCAGCGCATTCATACAAAGCAGGCGCCAGTAGCGACACCTAATTTGTGTTTAAATGAGGAAATTGTTCAGCCGGTTCATACAAAAATTGTATTTGAGCGTTGTTGCCTGGTGAAAAGTTGTTGTGATGCCTCGTGTAAGAAGGATAAATGCGTAACAGCACGTTTCTGACTTTGAAAAAGGTCGAATTGTAGCGTACCGGGATTGCGGTTTATCTTATCGCAGTATTGCTGCTCGCGTCGGTAGAGATCCAATGACTGTTAGCAGAATATGGAATTGATGGGTTCAGCATGGTAATACGGAACGCCATACGGGATATCAACGGCCACCTATTACTAGCAGCCGAAAAGAAAGGTATATTATCCGCATGGCCGTTATGGATCGTGCAACCACGTCACGAACCGTGAGTCAAGAAACGGGGTCATTTGGAAGACAACAAGTGTCTGCACGAACAGTTTGACGACGTTTGCAGCAGCATGGACTCTCAGCTCGGAGACCATGGCTGCGGCTTCACTTGACGCTGCGTCAACGACAAGAGCGCCTTCAATGGTGTGATCAACGACGAACCTAGGTGCACGAATGGTGAGACGTCATCTTTTCAGATGAATGCAGATTCTGTGCACAGCATCATGATGGTCGCATCCGTGTTTGCCGGCATCGTGGTAAACGCACATTGGCAGCGTGCATTCGTCATCGTCATACTAGCCCATCACCTGGCGTGATGGTATGGGGTGCCATTGGATACACGTCTCGGTCACCTCTTGTTCGCGTTGACGGTGCTTTGAACAGTGCACGTTACATTTCTGGTGTGTTACGACACGTGGCTCTACCCTTTATTCGAGCTCTGCGAAACCCTATGTTTCAGCAGGATAATACCCGACCGCTTGTTGCCGGTATTGTACGGACCTTCCTTGATACGGAACATGTTCGGCTGTTGCCCTGGCCAGCACGTTCTCCAGATCGTTCACCAATAGAAAACGTCTGGTCAACGGTAGCCGATCGACTGGCTCATCACCAAACGCCAGTCACTACGGTTGATGAACTGTGGCATCGTGTTGAAGCTGCATGGGGATCTGTACCTGTACATGCAATCCAATCTCTGTTTGACTTAATGCCCAGGCGTATAATTGCTGTTATTACTGCCAGATGTGGTTGTTCTGGGTACTGATTTCTCAGGATCTATCCAGCCAAATTTTTTGAAAATTTAATCACTTGTTATTTATAGTATAGTATATTTGGCCAATAAATATCATTTTGTTATCTGCAGTTTTTCCTGGTGTAGCAATTTTAATGGCCAGTAGTGTATTTTAAAATGTATGCATTTTTAAAAGGAAATGAACAATCCAATTAGAATGACGAGAAATTTAGAATAATCAACAAACATTTTAAAATATGTGCATCTATTTCCACATCACCCATGAGGTAAGACACATGATGCATTAACTCCTTTTATTTTATGCTTGGCGAGATTTCCCAGTAGGTCTATTTTCCAAGCTTTTTGAAATGAATATATACAACAAATGATAAATGAATATATACGGCGAATGATTTATGAATATATACAACAAATGATTTTTGAATATTTACAATAAAGAATTATGGAACGATGTCTGGAATATTATGATGGCCGTAGGAGTAAGAGGATATACTGTCGTCTAAGATATACCTTTTATAATCAAATGGTGAGAGGGAGATTTTAATTCAGCGATGTTGTAAAAAGTTTATCGTTAGTATTCTGAATGCATTTTTGCTGCATTCTTTTTACTTGTCTTTGAAATAAACATCATTTGTAATTTTCATGATTTAGTTGTTTCCTAACAACATTTCAATTCACTCCCTTAGATGTTTTTTCTCACCTTCCGAAGATAGTATAGTATACATCTTAGACCGTAATCCTTTGAACTCGAAGATAGGCTTCCCATTTAATTCCTCTTTGAAGTAACCAATTTTCTTTTTATTTCGAATGCTGAAAAGAGGGTGATCTGAAGGATAATCAGAGGTGTCATACATGTTCATGTTTTTCTTCATATCATTATACACATCTTCTGTTTTAATCTCGTAGGTAAGAGTCTGTATCCGTGAAAAGCAATGATGCATTAC
>JAPDSC010110758.1:57450-96105 GCA_026290005.1 Latrodectus geometricus | reverse complement strand
ATATATAAGCTATGGAATAGACAATTCTATTTGATAACTAAAGTATATCAAGAGAATTTCCAAAAAATGAATATTTTTCCTTACAATAAAGAAACAATTCATAAATTTTATTTATTATATATAAATTTGAATGCAAATTAATGAAGAAACATTCATCTTACATGAAAAGTTGTATTTTAAATTAAAATATTTTGAAAAACAAGTTATTTCAGATAATTAGAATGTCTAGACATAAATTTAAAAAAAAAAAAAAAAAAAAACCCTATGCGTATAGTAATTGATATTCCTCTATTTTTATAAAAAGCTAAACAATGCCCAGATACAGATATAAATTTTTTTTCAAGTATGTGTTTTCTTAGAAAAAAGAGAGTTAAGATGTTGAATCTACTTAAAATATACTAAAAATATGAAATATATACTCTAAAATGTTCCACAGATAATTAGTTTATTTTTTCAAATTAAAGCTATGTTAATGAAACATATTTTTGCTTTCTTGAAACATGGATTTTTCGATAAAATACTTTAAGTTTATTGAATTTTTTCATCACATTTTTTCAATTTCAAATGTTTATATATATATATATGTAAATTTTATAAATTTTCGTCATTAACAATTAAGGCATAGTTAAAATTGTGAACACAATTTCTCCATCAAATAAATTATTGATTATTACAAATAACTGCTTTTCTTAATCAAGCATTTAACGTGAGACAAAAATCTTAATGACAGGGGTATACATTGTTTTTAGAAAAAAATAGAGTAACTTTTTTGTTATATGGAAATTAAAAATTTAAGAACGCAAATAAAACAACATAAAAAAATAACAAATCTCATGCTTATTATGTAAAAATTCCTTATCATGCATTTAGGAAAATTTATCAAATATTTAGGAAATAAAACATAATATAGAATCCCTCTGTATATGCCCAGTTTGCAGATATATTTCAAGCAATATTTTTGAAAAAATTGGATCCCATATTCATAATTCTTAACAAATGTTCTCCACATTGAGATGCATTTAATAAAATGCTTATTTCAACAAGATTTAAAAATAAAATAGATCTTATTAGATTTTATTAAATTTCAAAAATTTTTCTAAATTAGTTATAAATGTTTTGAATCAGAATAAATTAAAAACAAGTTCATTTTTATTTAAATTTCAAACTACTTCGTCAACTGATTGTTTCTTTTACACTATACTACACAATTTTATACCACTAAATTATTGCAAAGCCCTTGCTTATACACATCAATAATATTCCTCGTAACTGCTACCGAATCAAAAAAAATCAATTAAAACTGACCTATTGTGGTTTTACTATCATAACTTATGCTTTCAGATTTAAATATCATTAATTCTTCATAAGAGTCAAATTTTCATAACCTTTTATAATTAATTATAACGAACGAAAAAGCATTAGTTCAGAGAACACTAAAATTAACAAGCATACACATTCACATTTATCATTTTGCTTTTATGGAACTTTTCAACTTAAAATCTTTCGATTGAAAGTCTTAAGTACAATGTAAATGTGATTCAAATTAATTATGAACAGCATTATATTTAACATGTTTGAAACATATTTCCCTTAGGTAAAAATATTTTGATATTTTAAAATTTCTTATAAACAAGAACAGATATAATTATTGTATGCAAATAGATTAAAAAACTAGAACACAAACACATATGAACATTTTGTAATATGCGCTTTAGATTTTCTTTTTGTATCGAAAATCTCGCTGTTGATTCTAAATACATTTTGTTCTTCTAACCCTATTATAGGAACAAGAAACATGGCGTCAAGAATAAAATTTTATATTACTTTCTCTAAAAGCATTTGCCTCTTAGACCTTTTATTTGATGATATCTTGAAGTTTCAAGATATGCATAGACATGGGAGAGAAATATTTCAGTGACATTGAATCAGCTAGTTATATGAAGAAGGACGCAATAAAGATTCGGTTTAGGACTAGATTTACCTGTTTACAAACAATTTCGCAAAAAGCTTCAAATAGTCTTTTAAATTTTAGAAGGCTGATTTTGCTCTGCTACAATGCACTAAAATGATAGTGTTCTCTGGGAACTAGTGGTACTTACACTTTAATTCTGCTATAAAGCGCGGAAGACATGAAGGACCGCTTAGAATAAAATCAACTGCGGAAGTTCCATGTGATATTTTAAAGGCTTTTAAGAACTTGACAGGTACATTGCGCTTCCAAGAGAAGCAAAGATTTAGAATTTTGCTCTAAATTGTCATTGCGAAATCGAAAAGGAGGAAAAATGGTGAACAATATTTTTATTTAAAAACAAAGTCATTAAAATTTTGAAATGTAAATGAAGAATGGAAAAGAGTCTAGTGTAATATAAATCTCCATAAATTAAAATAAAAATTATTATTTTTAAAATTAGAAACAGGAAAGTTAATATTGAATTAATTTAATCCATGTATTTGTCAAAAGAATGCCAATTTTATTAAAAAGTTTATTTTAAATAACAATATTTCACCTAAAACAGTTTTCTAATATTACAATTTTAATATTATTAAAAGTTATTAGCAAATCAAAAAATTGGATGTTTAGCAGACCTCTCACATAATTTTAATAATTAGATTTTATGAATCACTTAAAATTCTGTATAGGTTGTTTGAAATTACAAAAGAAAAGTCTGCTTAAATGCTAAATTTATTGTCAATCAAATATTTTACACGTTTTCTCAAATGTATTCAGTTTCAATCTATGAGGAAATATTAGTTCTCTTTTCCATCAACAGGTTAAAAAATAGCACAACAATCCAATTAATTTGATTTAGATGCAGCACTAAATCAACAAAACAATAAAATAATAAAACACTAAATTAATAAAACAAAATCAAATATAAAATAATATGATAAGATTGGTATGGAAAACATTTACTCAATGTGAATCAGAGTCAGTATAAAACACTATATAGCAAATAGACTTAGGACAAAAGCATTTTTATTGGAATATCCAACAAATACTACTTTCCCCGATTATAAAACAATTAGTCATATTCATTTGTCTTAAGAAAAAATACCTCCAAATATCCCATTATCATTTAAAAGAGTACTGGATAAAACCTGAAACCTTCCATTTCAAACAAAAATATGTATTTTTCGTTCAAAGAAATACGTTAGTTGTGAACAATATTACAGCACAAAAGTTTAACGTGTAAACCATGCGAAACAATATTGTTCTACAAAAGTTTAACATGTAAACCATGCGAAACAATATTGTTCTACAAAAGTTTAACGTGTAAGCCATGCGAAGTAATATTGTTCTACGAAAGTTTAACATGTAAACCATGCGAAACAATATTGTTCTACAAAAGTTTAACATGTAAACCATGTGAAGCAATATTGTTCTACAGAAGTTTAACATGTAAACCATGCGAAACAATATTATTGCACAAACATTTAACGTGAACTCCACTGTCATTTTTTTTAGAAACTGCGTTTGATTCATTACAGATTCAACAATAGCACGCAAATCCTTTCCATAGAGAAGTTAAATTATTTTGCAGAATCCTACGTTTTTTAAATATGATTTGATATTATCTGCTAATTTTTTACTATCTTTAAAATCACTTCCTGATATAAATATTTCACATGCAAAGAAAGATAAAGCAGTGACTGCTCTTGTTTTGCATTCAGAGGAGATGATTTTTCACTTGGTAGGGCAAAATTTCAACGAATCTTTGTACAATCTCTCGTGGTGATGAGATTACTATTTACAAGCTAAGAGATTACAATTTAGTATAAAGTAATTCGCAATAATGTATAAAGTCACTTTTAATGATATAAAGCTTTATTTTGTACAAAGTGAAAGATTTCATTGGCAAATCTGGAGATAGTTTTTCAAAACAACTTCAGCAGCAATATATGCTTAGAAAGTTATTTGTATAATTATACATCCAAATTAGTTATTGTATCTACATGTCATCGTATATTGACAGCTGGATGAAAAAGCATGCATTCACGTAAAGTATAAATCTATATAATGTTCAACGTGTATTCATAAAACGCTGTCATCAAAGCAAAGGCAGTAAAGGCAGGTTTCCCTCGCATTCTTATCAATATTGATTAATTCAAAGTTAGGTAAAATTCAAAAGAGATTCAGAAAAGATCCCTAAATTGGCAAATCATTGCAATCCAATTTGAATGTAAGGGACGTGCTTAATAACTTATACTAGAGAATATGTTTTCTATTTGAATACTGCAATAGAATTTTTTTCTGTTCTTATATTTCACTAAATTTGTGACTTTGTTAAATTTGAATACAAATGTTGTTCTGTCTCTTTAAAACTCACGATCATTAGCCACACATTTATTTCAATTAAAGGACTTTTTATTAACATTTTTTCACATTGAAATGTAATAAGTTTTGAAATAATATTGTTTAATATGAAAGAATAAAACCAATAATGCATGCTATGATATTTTCTTAATTGGTAAAAAATATAGTTAAGAAATTAATAACTATATTTGCTATTATGAGCAGAAAATTTTCATTCTGTTTTGTATTATGCAAATTGAGGGAATAGAAATCCTATTTCATCATCTATTAGTAAAAATATTAGCCATTTTGTTTTTAGAAATTAAAAAGATAAACAAACAGTAAATTTAAATTAAATAAGGGTATTTTTAAATTATTAAAATGCAGTCATGTACAAAACTTGTGTTTCATACTAACCAGTAGTGAATGTTTGCACTAGCATGTCAAATCACCTTCTTAATTTTGATCCATTGTATATTCATTGTCCTTAAAGAAAAGTAATAAATGCTTTAAAATCATATAGTTATTATCTGATCATACATAAATATTTTCATCATATTTCTCCCCAAACTGTAAAGTATTGTACATAAAAATTTAGGAAGTTATTTTTCTCAAAAAATAACTCCCTAAATTTTCATATTGTTTGATATACTTTTATTCGATTTTAAACTACAGTTTTTGAACTTCAGTCCTTTATTCAACACCCCCTCTCTGTACTAAAATGAACCATTATAAATTAATATCGTATGAATATCTGATTGAAAGTATAAAGTACAACTATTATCTGTTAGAGCATTATCAGCATAAAGTTAATCTCTATTTTTATAATGCTATCTGCTTATGCAAATTGAAATTTCTTTTTAACTAAAACAATCGTAGATATAAATGTTTGAATGAAAATTGCACTTCAGATGTATATAAAGTGAGAAAAAGTAAAGTTAATTCCTTTATAATATAAATGCATTCTACCAAATTTCAATTTCTCATATTTTTATTTATGTGAATTTTTTTCAAAATTCACGATAAATTCCTATTTGAATTACTGAAATATGTTAAGTAATACAGTATGTACATATTCAGAACTAAAGTATGACAAATAATTTTTATGAATGAGGAAATCTGACTAAGAACCCAAGTGTATAACAATTTGCTGTTATGAAACAAGGACTTAACTCCTTTAAAGTAAGTCTGCGAAAACTCAAAAGAATTCCTCAGGGACAAAAGTTAGTTTTAGACAAAAAGACAGATCCTCCTTACTATAAACAACAGAGACTCTGCTGTGTATTTTGGTTTAATAAATATTCTAGACATATAATAGAAAGGAGTGAATGAAATTATTTGACAATAGACTTTTTCTGTACCTTCTCTTCAATAAAGCCAAATGGTATTCATTCCTTATCGCCTCATAACTTCATCAACATTCAGCTCGTTTTGATAATATTTAGATAATCTGAATTTCTATCACAGACACAAGAATGTCCTGGAATTTATTAAGAAACCTTTTGGCAGTTATGAATGGAAATGTTCAATTTAGATTTCTGCATCACTTTTAATCAATATTACGTGTATGTTATATGCTGAAAGGAGTTCTTATGTGAAGAAAAATTCTTTACAACACTGTAATTCACCATGCCATATGTATAGTATTCAATGATTTTGAAAATTAAGAGATTTGCTTATAATAGGTTTGTGTTTGATATATTTGGTGTTTTGTCTTTTAGAAACTCTATGATCATGTTTGTCTATAATGTGGTATTTTCATTGAATGCACAAAAAATTTGTATTTTGAACCAGAACTTTAATTTTGAATTTTGTATTCTGATTTGAATTTGAACAAGCTTATATTTGCTGAACAAACTAAAATTTATAAATTGTAATGTATTCAATATGTATACGTACGTATTCAAATCTATAACAATCTTATATTACTTACTCATGATAAACTGTGTTAAGTACAGTTAGAAAATTTAATCAAAAACAAATTAATTAATTACGAATATAAGCTTCCACCTAACAAATTTTCATTTCTTGCATTAGATTATAAAAAAAACATTTATTCAAAATTAATAGGAAGTCAAACAATATTTCAATAGGGTATTATTTCAATGAAATAAAACATTTCATCATGAAATAAATAAAATAAATTTAAAACATTTATTAACTTACAATATATAGTGATTCTTTTCATAAGATAATTAAAAAAATTTACAATTTACTCATAACTTTTAATGAAATGGAAATAAAATGCTCACATAATGTAAAAACCAGACTTTCTCACAATCTATCCATGTAAGACCGTCTCTCGCCAAGTGCGGAATCTTCCACGCACTGGAATCCTCCCTGGAGATCGTGAGTGACCCTCGGAGACCACTCAGAAAAGGAGTCGTAAATTGTACCAGCGAGTAATTGCGAAGCAGGGAACGAATTATTAAATACGTGATCCCCGACAAACATCCGACCCACCAATTATCCAATTTGGGATGCTCAACTATTCATCTGGGCTTAACGACTCCATGCGCTACTCAATAGCGCCATTTGTCGCTAAGAGCTCCTCCTTTCGCAGTACTTCTTCCAGTTACTCTTTGAATAATGTAGAGAAATATCCACCAATTTGGGCAGCTTTTTCGTCACTTGAATAAATCATCCTTAAGAAGATAATACTTCAAATGACGTTTTCCAATAATTCTTAATTCACCTCAAATGGAGAAGTTTATATTAAGTTTCGCAATCTTTAATACACGTAAGGTTTTCACATCTTTATTAATTTTTATACGACAAAAAATAAGGAATTTATATCATTTTCTTAATATCAGTGAGCAATAATGAATTATCATTTGTAAAATAATTATAAGCATTTCATACAAATTAAATAAACAGACTGACATTACTGTATTTAAATCATTTATTTAATAAATTTTATCCAAGTGTTAAAGCTTTAATTAATTAGCCATTACATCTTATTTTTCTTTTAATATTTCATTAAATGTATATTTTTGAGCATAGTAGGAATAATCTTCTAATTTTTCTTTCTTCCATTAAACAATTGGTGAAAATGTTTTAAATGATCAGAAAATTTTCTTCGTTATATAATAGTATGTATTATCGCTTACCAATAATAAAAAATACGCATTTAAAATTCATTTTTATAAATAAAATAATATTGTTAACGTACATCCGGATGCAGTCATCACTTCTTAATAAATAGATTAATCAATACTTTTACAGTTTGTCAAAATGTAGAGATTATAATTCAAGTTTCATCTTAGCCAATTGTATCAGTCCGTTATTTCATAAATCTACTTGATTCAATTGTGTTTACCTTTTATACTTTATTTTTCAAATTCTGTAATGTTATATTTTATTTCAGAAAAAGAAATTAGAAGTACATGAGGCAGAAATTTAATTCTATAATTTTATGTTCACTTAATAATCTTAGAAGAACGAATATGTTATTGTTATATGACCCTTGGCAAAGCCAAGCCCGCCCATCAGGGATTAGGTAAATGAAGTCAGAATGTGGTCTTCCGTTTTTAAACACATCACCTCCCTAAGAGAGTGGAGGTACTACTTTGGCTCGTAGATGGCAGCACCATATGGGTCTTCCAATTTAGAGGTAGGAAGCCAAGAAGACCAAGGCCTGGTACCTAATACCCCCAGAGGTATTAACTTGGAATGGAATATGGAACAAATTGCAACCAAGTCATATTTTTCGTGCCCCAGTCGACATTAGTGAATACGACAGATCTTCGGATATGCTGATATTTGAACCACCTTCCGATGTCAACGACCTAACCAACAAGGCCACCTTGGTCCTAAAAAAAAGAATAAAAATATATTTATAATGTAATGAATAGATTTAATATGTTTTGTTGTCTCATTTTGTAATAAAAACAATTGTGTGATTTTTTTTTTTTTTTTTCCATTTTAAAATGCCAATCTAGGATAACAAATTTTCCACAATAGAAAAAAGAGATGCTACAAATATTTAGTATTTCTTCTTTTCATTGGAGAAATAAATATCCTAACCGATCAAATTTATACAAAGATTAACTTTTATTTAAAAATTAAAAAAATATGTAAAAAAAAATTTCAGTTTAGGAAAAGTTTTAATGAAATATTTTTTCTTTTAAATTTTAAATGCTCAAAGATTTAGTGCGTATTAAGTATTTTCATTTCAACAATACAAAATTTTATTCTGCTTAGGAAATATCAAACTTTATGGGAATAAATCTAATTTTACTGCTTTGATGATATTTTAAAACAAAACTTTTCCGTGAATTAAATTTAATGATTTTGCTAGCTTGAAAACATGAGATGAATAGCAAATATTTTTATAAAAGAATGCATTTATGCATTATTATTTCATTGATTGTTAGTTATTATTTATTAGTGTTAAAATTTGAGGTATTAAGACTTGTTTAAACTTGTCAGGGTTTTTTTTTCCCCCTTCGGTCATTTGAATGTGATTTTAGTTTTCTTTTTGCATATATTTCCCAACAATTTTTTTAATTGCATTTTCAGTATTAATCAGTATTAATTTATTTGTTTATGTGTAAATAAACATGTTTCGAATAATGCAGTTGCTAGATCTGATTGTGAAAACTTGATGAGTTCCTATTTCACATACAAAATTTCTTAGAAGGGATTATAAGACACCTATTTCTTTCCCTGGTGTTAATATAAATTTTTTATGGAAATTAATTTAAATAATATCTCAGCATCAAACATCTTGTTTATTCCTGATGTCATCCATCGAATATACGATAACCATTAAGTAACATAGTCAAGAAACCTCTAAATTTTAATTGATCTGCCATTAACAGACTTAGTGGAGAATATCAAGTAACAGTTTAAGAGCTAATATAGTAAAATCTAATATGGAAAACTTTGAAAATTATTTCCGTTATAGAATAATGTATTATTAATCATTATATGGCCTGCCAATGGCTGAGTAGTTCACGTTCCTGAACCCTAAAGCTGTTGGTTCTGGGTTCGATTCCCGGTTCAGACATGGAAGTTTCCTTCCTTTCTTTCTCGGTGCTTCTTTATCCTTTCTTCTTCTGATATGATAGATGAATGTGGATTGTCCTATAAATGGGTTTGTATTGGTGTGAAAAAAGGAAGTCGGATTCCACACCAAATACGGTTCAGTTGGGAAAATGAAGCAGCGAAACCCATATTGCCAGCCTACCTGGCAAACGAAAAAAACAACAACAAACATTATATGTATATTTGATGTCCTTTAAAAAATGAAAGTATTAAATAATGCTAATCTTTGTTTCAAATCGTTTCCTTTTTCATAAAATAATTGGCACTGAAAATTTAATGATATTTTCTAATATTAGGTTGGGGAAAAAGAAATTCATTATTTTCACGTGAACTTATGTAACTTCTTTTGGATTCACTTTGTAAAAAGGTTTCAGTTTTCATGTACATTTTTAGGTCTTGCGCGTTACTACTGCTGACTTGCGGTCAACTTCGACCAATTTTGATATTTTACAGACATTTTCGACGATGCTGTATCCACATGCGAGGTGTTTCTCTGACATCAAAAATACCCGAACGGAATCGACGAAACAAAAATTGTACGTAACTGGTTGTTTCAGCCTTATATAAAACGATAAACACCTTTCACAATTTTAGCCACCTGGCAATCTTTTTCACCCTTACAAGAGAAAAACGAAAATTTATCGAATTTTCTGTTTGTTGTCTTCCATTTTTAAAACCTAGTACTCGTAACTGAATTAATCAAATAAAAAACCGCAAGAGGATATTTTAGTGTCAAATGCCAGCTTTTCAACGAGCATAAATCTGTATTTGTTTGATATATACCTCACGAGATATTGATCACTACAGACGTCTACCGAAAAAAATAATGGATTACTTTTTCCCCAAACTAATATTTCAATAATTCGATAGGGTATAACATTAATTTGAAATTCAAAATAATTGAGTTATCTTCTTGTAATTATCAATTAATAAAACTCAGATGCTGATATAAAACCTTTTGCAACAAATCGAAATATGTATATTAAGCAAATTGTACAAAACAAAATAATATCGTATTGAACGCATGATAATCTCTGTCTTTATTGAAATTCGTGCTTGGTTCTTTTGCATCTCTGTCATATAATTTAAATATTTTCCTATATAGACAAACATTTTATTCCTTATTTTTTAAGGTATGATGTGATTCATTAATTTTTTAATTACTCCCAAAATTAAAATTAAGCATCACTCAACATGTGTTCACGATAATTAAGAAGTTAGTGCTTTTTCTTCTTATAAAAAATTTTAATGAGTTACATTTCGATCTTGGCATGATTTCTTTTCAGAATCCTCAGTTACATTTATTGGATTCCGTTGGCTGGAATCTGCAGATCCTTTCACTTCATTGGCGCGGATGTGAGATTAGCGCTTATCTTCATTGTATCGCTTAGACTGGCTTTTGTGTGGGCTAATGTTATCTACTTAAGGAGGATAGATGGGAGGTCATACTGATAAGACTCTATCAGTAGGTGTGTCTTACCTCCACAGAATCGATGGAGTCGTTATCGGGCGTTGGCTTTTGGAAAAGGGATCGCCGGCTATAATCGACTGGAAAGGGCAATGGGAACTGGAAGCCATTTCAGACACGGTCTTAACAACCAGATGTCATTTTTATAATGTCTCTTCCTTCAGGAGAGACTATTAAGATACTACCTGGGATGAACAACTCGGTGAGACTAACTGTTGCCTATAACAGTGTTAGATACATCAGGAGGCAAATAACATTAAATGTACACAGTGGATGCTCGAAAGTAAATTATACGGTGATTTTCAGAGAATGGTGTTTAAAAAAATAGCTAAAAACTTGGAAAGTAACAGTAGTTCTGAATATCTTTGTAGGGTTATTCCCGTTTGATTATCTCTTAATACAAATGGACTGATATTTTACGATGATTGATGTCAAAAAATGTGATTATTAAAAAAAATCTATAAAAATATTTTTGATATTTTTGTGAATAGTTTTCACTTATGTTTGCAATAAAATTAAATTTTTAATTTCATTTCCTTTTTGGAATTGAAATATGATGATTATTATAAATTGAGAAATCTAGGAAACTCTCATTCTTGCTTCCGAACACAAAGAATAATTAAATATATATTAAAAGTTATTACTTATTATAAATGTGTGACAATATTAAAATGAATCATACTGTGTTTTCTCAAATTATCTTGACTAAATTATTGATATTTTGTAGAAAAGTGTTTCTTTTAACTTCATTACTATGCATTTTAATTCGTAGTAAACTAACATAAATATGAAGAAAGGCGTAAATGTGTCTACCTCAGTTTCCTTAATTTAACACCAACGATAATGAATGAGAAAAGAGATAAATGTGTGAATTGTTGGAAACTATTTAAAAATAAACATAAAAACTTATCTATGCGCATTTTAATGAAAAAACTGTTAATTATATATCATAATCTTTTTGACAATTAAAACAAAATTGGATAACTTCTTCACAAACAGATACATGAATCAACAATATCTCAATATCTTCTGTAACATAAACTATCAATATTATATTTAATTATGTATTGTTCATCCTTTAGAAATTATGAACTGCAAAATCAATACTATATATATTAACATCATTAAAGCTCAAAAAAACTTTATCTCTGAATTTTAAAGAATTCCAAACTTTATTTTTAATAGATGCAAATCTTTTCACTATTTGACTACCCTGACTATATCTTTAATAGGAAATAGCTTTTGGAGAACTGAGAATAATTATACAAAATAGATTTTAAGCTTCCTCAAGACAAACAAAGATAAAATATTTTTAAAAAAATTATTTCTAATCGCAGAAATAGTAACTATTGGAACAAAAAATAAGAATAACAGAACACAGAATACAACAAACAAAAGCAGATGCAACAAAGTCCATTAATCTAACATGTCTCAAGCCTCTCAATAAAGCTCGGCGAGAAAAGCTTTGCGCAGAGCAAGACAGTGAAGAAGATACTCGGAGCCCATCACCCCACCAGAGCTTTACAGAGTACATATCTGAGAAAGAACAATTTTGATTCTATACAGATAGTTTCGAATGCGGTTGATTCCTCTGACAAGGCGAAATTCAGCTACTGCTGTATGCCTTGGGTCATTAAGGAAATTTGGGATTGTATTCTTCCGTGATTTATGAAAAACATGATGATAGTGCTTTTCCTGACAACATACTTTGACAGAAATTCGCTGGAAGATTATAGTTTTCAAGAGTAATGACAGGATTTTAGATAGTGATGACAATCCAACTTCCTGTGCAATGAGAATTTTATCTGTCACGATAGCCAATAGAATAATTCAGTAATCAGTGAAGATAATAACTGTTGGAATTTCTTTAAATGGCATGATAGCTGAGACAGAGCTGTTTGAATTTCAGAAATTTCCCAGTCAAACTCAGCACCTTGGTCCACGAAAGGGAAAATTTCAGAAAAAGTTGTCGCATTTCCATTATGGTCATCAGGCAAGAGGGATCCACCGGTAAAAATCTGGATGTACCATGATTCGGGGTAAAAAATGCTTAGTACTTCAAGAGCGAAAGAAAACCTCCCAAAGTAGAAGGATCAGTATTACTTTTAATAACTTTTTGACATAGATAAAAAGTAATGTAGAAAGATTTCAAATTTATTGGATTTTGTGGTGGAACAATTAATTCTGGTTCATGTATCAAACAAAGAAAAATTTTTTGCTTGAAGTTGGCAGAAGAAAACAAATCTTTGTCTTTAGATTTCTAGTTGGATCTTGATTAACTTCATTCCAGAGTGAAAAACTTCCAGGAACTCTAAGGATTTATTCCTAGAGAATCAAAACTTTCTTTTAATTTATGGTTCTTAAGGACTTATGACCAGTCAATATAAGCATGGTGTCAATCGGGGTAGCTTTTACAGCTCCAGAAACAATACGTAAAAACAGATTTTGGTTTTTTAGAGTATATTGAGTGCATTTTCTCCGGCCCGAACAAGCGGTTCACAGAAGTAAGTTAGAAATGGAGGATGAACGTGTGATATGTTTGGAACAGGGTTATTCCAGTGCAAACCCACCTAACTCCAACAAGGCACTTCTCTTCGTTATATGGTTGGACAGTCCTCTACATGTGGCTTCCATGTTAGTTTGAGGTCAAATATCACACCTAAATATTTTAATTTATCACGCAAGGGGATTTGGATACCCTTATACGTCAGCTGAAGATCCAAAAATTGGTGCATAATTGAGAAAGAACGTATATATTATTTACTTAAGTTCACTTCTATATTATTAGTATCATACCAATAATAAAAGAAATTAAAAAATATAAGAGATAGGATAAAAAAAAACAATGCAAATTTTTATTCTTCAGCAAAGTATTCAATTGAAGAAAAGAAAAATACTTGCTTGGTCCAGAAATAGCTTCTCAATAAAGAAATTTTCAAATTGATTTACATTAATGACTTCAATAAAGATTAAGAAAAATATAATCTACAATGAGTTAGATTGACGTGCAGTTTAGTAAGTATTAAACAGATTAAAATTTGTTGAGGAAATCAAATGCAAAAATCCTTTATCATTCTAAATAACTATTTTAAATTCACGAGTTACTAAGCATGTAAAATTCACCATTTATGCTAGTCTTATATTTAAAAAAATAAGATAAACAAGTAGTAACATATGCTTTTTATTTATGATCGGATCAACATCTCGTGTAACAGAAAAAAACAGTTCAACATCTCATGTAAAAGAAAAAAATCAGAACAACATCTTGTGTAATTTAAAGTGTTACTACTCATACATTATGGGCGTCGAAATTAAATACTCATTATGTAAAATATTTTTAAGATAATTCTGTGCATCAAATTCATTGAATTTTTAAAAGTTATGAATTTAATATTTGTATTTATGTTATTGTCTGTACTATTTATAAAAACATTTAATAATTTAAGTGTTATATTCTATATAAAAAGTAACACTTAAATTAACTGAATGAAAATTTACTTGTTTAATTCAATTGAACTTTTCTTTTTTCTAACACAGAAATAAAACAATTATATTTCTTTTAAATAAAAGAAAGTTATTGGTGTAAGGTCATATAATGTAAAACAAATTGATAGATAGATTTAATGATATTTATTTAATTGAAATTAAAGAAATACTTTTGAAATAAATAAAAATCAAATTTAAATACTCTAAAAGTTAATAAAAAATATTAAAAAAGAGTGAAGTAAAAATTACATATTGCTCTTGCAAAAAATAAAATTAGTCAAACTTTGATGAGCAACCAGATTTTATTATTTTATTTGATGAACAGCATAATCTTTAACAATGAACAATCAAAATACAATTCTGGATATAATTAGTTCATTATTTTATTCAGATATTTTAATGTATATTAGCTAAAATGCTGTGAGTAAAAGAAATTACTGAAACTAATGTAATATTTTCTGAAGATAAATAGGTAATTTATTTTAATGTGATATTTCTATTATTTTCCTTAAAATAAATTTGAAACTCAAAAGAGTTTCGAGAAAGTGATTAAATCTAAAATAGTTAACTCGATAAAAAAAATACTGTTTGGTAAAATCAAGAACTGCTAAATTGATCTTATTTCTATAATAAAACCATTTCTATCGAAGTTATTAAAATTTGAATGCAAGTTATCTAAAGTTACGCTTTATTCCTGATTAATAAAAATAATAGCTTTTGTTACTATGTCTGTCCAAGGATAGTGCCATGGAAAAAAGACAGTTCCATTTTTAACTGGAATAGCCAAAAGATAACACCAACTTAGGCTTTCTGAGGGGCATTGAAAAATAACTGATGTTCTATTCTAAATATTGTCAAGACATAACACTTAAAATCCTTATTTGAAACGGACATTTCTGGTTACTACCGCAACCAAATCGAAAAGTAACTGACAAAAAATAAAATGATTTAAAAGGAAGATAAATTTAATCGGTAGAAAGGCAGTTTGTTAAATTACTATTAATGAAAATCTACGTTCAGAAAATTCATTGTTAACGTTCCTGGTGACTACGCAACAATTTGAATGATCTAAGAGGAAAAAATTAATAAATAGAAATATTATTTTATTTTTAATATTCTGAGAACAGATATATTGATCAAATTTCTATTGATCCATTTAGTAAAATTATAATGAAATGTATCCTTAAAATCATTAAATTTCCTTTTCGCTTTCAGTCACGAGGAAAAAAATAATTTCATTTTCCTATAAGACTGAATTAGATATCACATATTCAAAACAACAATTCACATTTCGACCTGATTAGGAGATTTAGAGAAAAAAATTTCAAAAGTTTAACTAGAACAGTAAAAGCTAAACTTGAAATATTATAAAAAAATGCTTATGTTCTTTGGATCTTTTGTGAAGAATTCAAAAATGAAGTCCATTTAGAAAATATCGTTTAATTTTAGTAAATAATATCATTAACTCACAATATCATATTTAAAAGACAGCTATTGGTAGCAAAATATTATAGTTTTATCCTACAAATTTCAAATATCACTAAAGTTAAGAATTTATAAAAGAAATATTTATTTTTACTACTCTGAAAAGAAAAAAACAAATATTGTAGCTTTAAATCCAATTTATAAAAACTATCACATATATAAGTCTTGTGTGCACCAAATTTTGTTATACGGTATAACAATGAACGAAGTCTGCACCATAATTACTTATACCTTTTACTTATAATTTTGAAAGCCATTGTAAATGTTATTATTAATCTATAACATAGAAATCCCATTACCATAATAATATGCTACACAAACACTGATAAAATTTATGGAGTGTATGGGGAGATTCTCTATAGATACTTCTTTTAAGAAAGTTAGTAATTTGGATTAATGGTATTATAACTACAAGCTATAAGGACTAAAATTAAAATGTAAGTACAAGAGATATATAATAACTGATATAAAATCAGAAATATAAAATCTGATCAAAAATAATATTTGTAATGCATAGAAAACTTACTCTAATGATTAAATGCAATTAAACTAACTCTTTTCAGTCCTGAGGATATAAATTTAAAATTTATTATATATTTACTACAAAGTGAGCAGTGGGAAATGTTTTGCTCCTTAAAATCTTCCTTAAAAAGCTAAGTATTCCTGATGATATTTAACTAAATTTGAATGAAACCTTTGCCTTAATTATTTAATAAATTTATTATAATGATATTAATCGTCTAAAAACCTGATAAAGGAAAATATTTGCTTAAGTTTATTGCATTTTGTGTCAAACAGTTGTTTGACACAAAATGCTATAAACTTAAGCAAATATTTTTCACATACAGATAATATAATTTTATATATCAGACAAGTCACAGATTATATAATTTTAATCGTTTTAAATGGACTCTTTTACTTTAAAATAAAGCTATATAATTTTGCTGCTATATTTAATACTATAGATAAAATACTATTCTATAAATGTCTAGTGTGTTTCTTAAGCAATTTATTGAGAAGTGTTTGCTATGTATTATATAGGTGATTTACTATAAAGCTTATAAAACATATTAACATAAACATGATTTACTATAAAATAGGAAATTATTAGGGAATTTTTTTGTCAGAAAAACTACCTTGGTTGTCTTTATAAAGCTGGGTTATATGTTATTCATCTGTATTCCCTTAAAGCTTCCAAATGTGATATTTGAGCCCATAATCAAATATTTCTTCTGATATATTGTAGTATCAAGTGAATTTGTTTTGGTTGATTCTTTTCTAGCAATATGCATTTATTTGTTCCCACAATTTAAGTACTTTGTATTTTACTGTAGATTTTCCCTGAATATATATAATAATTGCTCTTAAATTACATAACAGTTATAAATATTTCATTACAAAAAATATATTCTATCATAAATATGAAAATGTATTCCATCTATATATATTTATATTCATAATACATTTATTTATTTAGAAATAAAATATTGATTGATAGGATTTGATAGGTACAATGTCAACAGAATTTCTTAAATGTCTTAGATTTTTATCTGTAAAATAATCAAATAACTAATTAGTACGTTAACTAAAGTAAAATAAATAATTAGTACAATAACTATAGCAGAAATTTGACTCTAAAATAGCTATATTACTAATGAATCCTCTACCATTTTTACTTTCCTATATATGTAATGCCAAGTTAGAAATAACATAATGCAAAATAAATAGATACATGCAAAATAAACATTTATGTTTGTTTCAAATATTAAACAATCTGCGAATATATAAATATATAACTGAATGCTTGTAATTAACATTAAATATATATAGATGTGTGTAAGGTAAAGTTCTATGAGTTGTTTTATTCAACTAAAGATAAAGCTTGAAGCCAACTTCTGTGGAACCAAACGTGAAATTTGCTTTGGTAATTCTGCATAGCATTTTGTCATTGACATCTGATGGATTTGGATTCATCAATCAAAGAAAAATAATTTTTCAACCCATCTTTGACATATTGTTGCTGCTTATGTCATATTATTGTTCATATATTGATATATAATCAACAATACCCATCCTTGACATAGTGTTGTTCACATATCAAGGGTGTACCTAACCTTGATTTGGGTTCTACCAGTTAGTGGAAGCAGCCTCATCTTCGGCATGTTTGACCTGTTACTGAATTTTCTTTAAACAAGCTGCCACGTAAATAAATTGATTTTATATAATTAATTCTCTTTTTAAAAATTTGCTTGCTAGCTAGAGACTGTGAACTGAATTTTAATTCATGTTTAAATATTTTTCGAGATGCTATTTTTGAATAACGCTATCTACTGTATATTTCTATTACTTTTATCTTACTATTGTCTTTACTGTTATTACCTCATTATTATCTTTACTGAATTATATTATTATGCTAAATGTAGTCTTTTAGATCTCCTTTTTATAATGTTCTACACTGGGATACTGTTCATAAGGTGAAAATGTGCTTTAGGTCCCCTACTTGGCGTGTTTTCAAAATCGCCGATGCCATGGCGAAAATTCTACCGATATTTCAAACTGAAACTTAATTAGCAACCAATGAAAATGCTAAAACAAAAAAGTAATTAATGAGCATGCGCGAAAAAACGCTTCAAATTCGGGAATTGGCGAAGTAGGTGACCTAAAGCGTAATTTAACAGTTCTTATGTTTCAAATTTAAATCTTTACCAATTATAGATAAAAACTTGACATCATTGTTAATAACATTAAAAAAGAATAATTTTTATAGCTAATATATATTTAAAACTGATAACATATTGAAAGAATGAAACTGACAATTTAAAATTAAAAACATATTTTTAAATACTAAGTAATATTGAAATTTCTTTACGACTGACGTCTATAGAAACCATGATAATTGTGATTTGTCTGAATGAAATTGAGATAATTTTATTTTAGTTATCCTAAATAATTGCTTGCAGATCTAAATAAAATTCATTTTTCTATTTTATAAAACATTAAAAATTATTTTTCAAAAGTTATTGTATAAACCACTCAATTTGTTCATACCTAAAAGTATGAATTCGTTACATTTAAATTAGGAACAAGTTTTCAATTTTTGTTCTCAAAACAGTTTGCTAAAATTTGTTGTTTTTAAGTTATGCTATGAGAAATTATTCACTTTTGGATTAAGTTCAAAGTGGATAACTTATGCGAATAAATTTTCTAATGAAATGATAACTGTAACAGTTAATAAATAAATAAAATATATATTCGCAAATATTTGTTTAAATGTATTAACATTGGTGATGGAAGTTGTGAAATAGACTCATTGATCATTCGAGAAATGTTTCGAAACAGTATAAACTCTTGGTATGAAATTCAATTTTGACATATTACACTGAACTCAACAGTAAAAATGATCTGCTTTATGAAAAGTATATTTCGCAACCTTATATCTTCAGAAGGAAACTGACAGACTAAATCGAATACGAGGCGAAAATATCCCCGACTATATCTCTGGGTAAACATCATAATTTCTGAAATCGATCCCACTCCAAACTGAATTGGGTAAATAAGAGGATATTTATTCCTGCCAAAGCCCTCGATTAATTGAGGCATGAATTCCTTCCAAATACGAAATGTTCTCACATCTACAAAACGAAACTTCATTATCGCCCTTTTCAATTATACTTAAATCTCATTTGCAGAAATCATCAGTCACTGGGCGACGCAAACGACCCCAATCGCCTGGGGTAATCAGATAAACTACCCGTGCGTGCCCCGCCCCCGATCCCCCCCCCCCGGAACTGCCCCGACAGTTATACTCTCGAATTAGCATCATATAATCTGGGCGAATCTGACATATTGACGCCGTTTATGGAATCGAAAAGGATATATAGCTTTTTCTTGTTTCTCTTATTAGTCCAATCAGAGCCCCAACGTCTGTAGAAAAGCATCAGTAATTAGTGACGGAAAACAAAGAGTTAACGTTTGGTAATTTGTCAAGGAAACACAAGTGCACTTTTTTTACTGAGTTCTCCTGTAAATGAGACAGAAGAGGTATTTGCTTAATGAATGATGTTTTGATTACTAGTTCCAGAAATGATTTATGTGCTTGCGATGAATATGTTGTTAGTGTTAATTAGTGGTGGTTTAATGATGGTAAATAAATAGGCTTGCAGAAGATTTGAATGACTATTTTTAAAAAATTAAGCTTCTTAAATTTTAAACATCTATATTTTACATTTATCTTTTTCCTTCAAAAATTCCACTCCTAATTTTATATAAGTTTTTGGCAAAACACATCTTAACAGTTATCGCATACATGCGAAGGTAAATAACATGCATGTTTTATTTGTAAACTCTTCAATAGATTAGAGATTCAAAAATAAATAAGAGATTTAAGATACCTTTTCAATTGAAATTCTGATTCTCATAAAACAATTAATAGTTATTTTCAAACCTGAATCGAAAAGTATACTTAAAATTAGTATTAATGTTTATTAAGGATTCACCCCCTTCCCCTGTGTGGGATATCATACCACAGAGTTTAGTTTTAATATATGCTTAAAAATACCTTTATTTATTATAAACATTATCCTCTTAATATGATCAATATAATATTATAATACTTTCTGTAATTTATATTCATGAATGTAGTCATAAAATATTTTAATTTAAGTGAATGTATATAGTAAAAAGGAAGAAAAAATCACAAAAATTTAAAAAACAGCTTAAAAAATATTTTTTAATAAAACAGAATAAAACAGAATGTGACCAAAATAAATAACTTTAGAGTAGTAATGAAAAAAAAGAACCAGTGTTATCTAACTCAAACAATGAAAATAATTTCAAGTCATCATTTGCATAATTGCAAAAACTATTGTGTAGTCACCAATGGATTAAAATCCATTAAAGATAACCAGAGGATTAAGTTTCAGTTATTTTGCAGTTTAATAATTTCAATTTTTTGATTGAGAAAAATCAGCAAAAATTTTAAAATAACTGTAAAGAAAACCCATACTTTTGTTCATATACCCTTTATTGTTGTAGCTTCTCAGGTAAACAACATTAATTTCTAAAAGAAGAAACATTAATGGAAGTGTGTATGTCAACATGTCCACCCTTATTATCCACCCCAAAGCACTTATTCAATAGATAGCTGTGTGTGTTTTTATCTTATTATTATTTTTTGGATAAATCCATGTCTACATTATAAAGCAATATAGGCTTTTTTGGCTTAGGTGAACATGAGTATTATAAGGATCTGTCAATTACTCATAAAATAAGATTCCTTATGAAAGAGGACAATGCTTATGCTTGATGTGGTATTAATTTGAAGACAAATTGCCCTTAGTGTTTTCTATACAAAATTATGAATGTTCATTTTTAATGGAGTACCTTACCTATGTGTTTCTTGTTGGTCCAATTCATGGCGTTTATTTCTTAAAAAAGAACATTTTATGAGGTTCATAATTCTCCCATCATATGCTAATATCATTTGTGTCAAATAATTTACATCGATACAAATTTGGAATACATCAATAATATTCTGAAAGCTTCAAAAAGATGTGTAGCTACATTAAATCACAATTCAAATCATATCTCCTGCAAAATTTACACAGTAATTATAGCCATACAGGAAAACAAATCAAATAAAAAAATGGGTTCAAAAATTACTTTGAGAATTACTATGGTTCATTCTTTTATGCTTCATAAATTTACCCAATCGAGATTCGGAATGAATTTGATTGATTCTGGGCAAATTGTGTTTTGATTAAATGAAATGAAGAAAAGAGTGCCGTGTTAAACATAGCAGAATATGTTTTTAAATATTCATAAGACATTGTATTGCAAGCCTTTATCTTGTTATAATTTTTTTTGCCTTAGAAATTACAAACTGCTCAGACTAATTTGGTTGTTAAATAATTAGTGATCTAGTTTTTTGATTATTAGCTCAAATATTTGATTTTTACATTATTTTTCGAAGTTTGTGATGGTATTCAATTCCCTTTAAACTATAGAATAGTCGTCCGAATAACCTACATGTCCAAAAATGACCGTAGAATGATGATCAAAAATTTATTTCTTGCCCTGTACTTTAAGCTACCCTTAAAATTAAAATAGAAATAAGTGTTTATTAATTTTAAGATACAATGTCACAGACATAGCTTACCCTTCATTATCTCAAATTACAGTATTAATAATACATATGAGAGCAGTTAAAGCAATTTTTCTAATAATATTTATTTCGTAGTTTCTATTTTTTGTTCTCTATACAACGCGAAAATGTTACATTAATTTTATATTCAAAAAGTTATTTTCTAAAAAATATTTTTGATTATTGACATTCAATTCATGAACAGCTAATTTAGCTTTTTGATGTGCTTTGCTAATTCAAGACTTTCTCTGAAACACTCTGCCACTTTTACTTCCATTTTCTTAGAGCATCATTTGAAAATCTCGGGATTTAAAGATGAGTGGAGACCTTTTTCTACATTTGAGAGTCAATTTTACCTTATCATTAATAAAATTATGTGACCTTGTTTTATAATCTACCCCTTTCTTCATGCTTATTTTAATAGAAATTTTTCTTCGCTTGCTTTCCGCACAACTGTTTTCTTATGCTTAGGGATAAATGTAACAAACAAGTTTTTATATGTGAGTTGAATTATATTTGACCTGGGTTGATTTACAATGGATAAGGTTTTTTTTTCTAATGGCGGGCACCCTTGAGCAAGTATAGTACATTAGCCCATCAGCCGCAACAAGACCGGAAACTGTTACTCATTTTATCGTTACCCGGTGGGCACCTGTGAACCAAGTCACGGAGGTACGAGTAGCATCACTCACGCCACACCACCACAAATCCGTTTATATGGAGGCCACATTCATCCATCATCTGAGGAAAGGACAAGAAACACAGAGAGAGGAAGAGAAAGTACATCCATGCCCGAGGATTTGAACCCAGGTAATCCTCATCCGTAATCAGTTACGCTAACCCCTAGACAGGTTGGGCGGCCCACAATGGATAATGTAAACACTATAATTAAGAAATTTAAAATTTTTGACTGAGAAAGTGAGACAAAATATGCATTATTTTCACTATCACAAAGTTTATAATGAATTCCAGTTAAAGTCAGTTTAAAGTACTACATAGTAGTACCACAAAGTACTACATTATGGTAGTAAATTAAATTTTGCTTATGTTAGCTATGTTTATTTAATTTTTTATTTAAAACTCCTGTTAATATTTTAAATAAAACGATGGATGATAACATTTTAAAATATGAATCATGTTATTCTAGAAAAGAGTTTTCTAATGGTTAACTGTCAATAGTTTAACGTAGAATAGGGAACAAAAAGAAATATGAAGCTAGATTTTCATGCCATAATTTTCTAAGAAATTGAAATTTGATTAATTCAATAAAGTTTATTCAATGCAACAGATTTTATTTTCAAAAGAACATTTATCTCATATAATTGCATTCAGGTGATTTAGAATATCAGAAGCTCAATATTTTTTAGTCTTTGACAAAATTTATCTTTAGTTCAGACTGCAATACTCTTAGGAATAAAAAACAGTAAAGGTCGTTGTCAGATTAATCCCGAATAATATCTGACATACGATTGTTAATCGATGACTTAATCGTAATCGTTGTATTTACTAAATGATACAGATGGTACTCAAAATCAAATCAACTACCATATCTGAAATTATTTATTGAGAATCCCATATAAAGAACTTTTTTTGCATTTAGGTGCATTATGATTTAAATGCACACTTTAAAAAGACCAAGCCAGAATTCGTAAAAAAAAAAAGAAATCTATAAGTTATTATGAGATATTGATCGCCAAATTATTACTGAAATTAAGAAAATAATTAAACTTCATAACATCTTTTGACATTCGAACGCGTCAAAAAGTAATATATGGGTCTTTGAAGATGATGCTTTACTAACAATGGTAAAATGACACTTTTGACTTTAGAAAAGTAATATGAGCTATATTCTTCAAAAATACAAAATCAATCAAAGCCGTCAAGTTGAAAGAACCTAAGGCAGTTACAGCTAACTAATACAATATTAAATATATTCCAGAAATTCTTCAAGGAGCGAATGATAAAACTCATGTTTCACTATGATAATGCATCTTCTCATCAATAAGACTGACAGTTGCATTTTTTAAACTAAAACTCGACAAAAATAATGGAACTCCAACTCTATATTTTTGATATATTTACAGTCAACTTTAGCTATATCTTACTATTAAAATAAACTTATATTTTGCTTATGTCGTTTTCTTGCCAAAGATAAGATTCATCATGGAACTTTAAAAGAATTGTTTAAAAGAAATAATGGCTTGAGGCATTTAATATTTAGAAACATTCGCCAACAGAAGTTTATTTAATGTGGAAGAGATTATTCTAAGTATTAATATTTCGTAAATATAGGTCTAAAACTTAAAACATATAGCAAACATTTTTACTTGATTCTCGAAATTATAAATAAAATTGAATATTTTTTTCAGTCACCGAATTAGTGTATTTCTTAGAAGAGTGATTAATTTTTACTACAAGTGTATTTCCCAAAATTCTTTTTTACAAAAAAAATACTGTCTTTGAATCTGGTAACGTACATATAATCTGATATATTATATTGATTAGAGATTATAATCGATAGATATATCAGAGATATATTTACTATACATAGTTAATCAAAAGTTTTCATCCAAAAATTTGTATTAAATTATAAATGATATTACTCTTTAGATTTTGTAAATTTGATAAACCAATTACCTTGTATCTCCTTCATATACATGGACTAGTTTTAATAATTCTTTTAAGCTAATAATCATGAGACATTTACTTTAATCTTGTTAATTTTGATTTTTAAAAATCTAAAATAAATGTTTTTTCTTAAAAAATGAAAAAGAAAAAATCATTTTTAAAATATTCGTCAATATTTTAGAATTATATTTTCATTTGTTTATTTATTTATTTCCTTGTAGTCATATTATTTATTTTTAGTTATTTATTCATTTCATTAAACTAATATTTTATGATATACCACATATTTGCGAAAAATATTCATGATATTAACTTCAATTTTATTTTGATTGACATTAAGCTTCTGTAATATTGATAGATGTGGATTATTGCTCCAAATAATCTTTACAATTTCATTTGAAATAGAAATGAAAATTGAGAAGGCATGAGAGTTAATTTATCGAAAAACATTTCCTTTTTCTCTAAAATATATTTGTGGGGGGAGGGAAATTACTCACATTTTCCACGCACAAAAATATTTGATTTACTATATACTGATTTAGAGTTTACTTGAAACAATATAAATTATGCATAATATTAACGAAAAGTTTTTCTATGAACAAAATTAAACACGTTAAATTAAATTATATGCATATCACAATAGTTTATTATTAGACATCAGTGAATAATTTTATTGAAATTAGTATTTTGTCACTGAGCACAATAGTTAAAAATACTTTAAAAATAATATTTGCACGAAATTCAATTCTTCTTTAAAAAAACTCTGGCTATCCTGCAAAAATGATTTTCTTAAAAGTGTATCTAGTTTCGCATTCGTAAAAATAAACTCTGACCTTTGAGAGACCTTGCATTCTTTAACTCGAAAGAACAGCCATAGATTCATAAATATTCAACGACGTCTTTCTAGAACCAATTCTATCATCTTTGTCGCTAAAATAGAAAAATCTATAAGCTAAAACTGAAGAGGGAAAATCCAAACGTAAGCTATTCTTGACTGGTTAAATTTTACTTTAATAGGAGGAGGACATTTCCTATCAGATAGCAAGCTTAATTCAAAATTTATGCCATTGCTTCAGCGATGAGAGCAAATTTTCTCAGTTTTCACTTTAAAACAGGATGGAATTCTATATAGCTTTGGATGAACACTATGTTAAGCCATTGATGTGCAATGGTAACTATCCATACATGTTTTGTAATCCAATGTATATTCATTCAGTATTCTCATTTAAATATATTTGTAATCACAAAAGAGATATCTTTGAAATACTTATAGTTAATATGCTTTTGAATTTGAATTTAAAATATTTTAAAAATAAATCACAAATTTTAAAATATTTTAAAATTTATATTTTATTTAATAAATTTTGTATTAACATGTCCGAAAGAAAATCTGACATTGAATCTAATCCCTTTCAAGGAATAATATTGAATTATTATACCACTTTAAAAAATATTTAATAGATAAGATAATTCTTAAGCTATAAGGCCAAAAATTTTTATAGAAAGGACATATTTAAATGAAGTTAAAGATTTTTAGCTGCACACCTCTCATTCTCAAACAAAAGGAATGTTTGTGAACTGAATTTAAAATTGTGTAACAAATCATTTAATAAAAAATATTGTATAAAATATTTATTTTCACAAGTTGAAAAATTTGTCCTGTTAGCGCAAAACTAACGTGTATTTTATGCTATAATGGTTTAAAGTGGATTTTATGAATGCACATTAATTTAAAAACTTAACCCACATGTTATGGCATAAAAATTCGAAAATTTCTTGAAAATTAATTAACTTAAAATTAATGAATGAAAAATGTTTTTAGGGTTAAGTAAAGCCTATTGAGAAACTATATTAAATAATGAATCTATAATTATCTAATAAAACATTTTACAGTGATCCAAATTCAGTGAAACTTAAATTTTGTAGATTGATGCTAAAATAAAAATCACATCCATTTCTGTTTCAAATGTTGACGTATAAAATCAGATGCATTTCAATAGATTGGTTTAAAATAGCTGTTGTGAGAAAGAGATAAAATGGAATAGAAAGAGGTACACTAATTTGAGATTTTTTTCAGACTTGTTCTCTTCTTCAGAAAAAATATTGAATAGTTAATTTTTATTAACTGCTTTCAATTTCACATGAGGAGAAGTCAACATGCTTATAATTCTAATTTAAACACTATCAAAGTGTTACTGTTTCAAATACACACTTTTGCAAAATAAAAAAATAAAAGCAATATAACGAAAATTGTTGTTTTTAATTAAAACAAATACGTGTACAGCATATACATTGATAATGAAATCATAAAAAAATCAAGGCCTTAGGGCTCACCCATGGGTTACAATTACTTCTTGAATGTTCAAATCCCATGGCCCCCTGGTGACCCAGTACAGAGAGATAGAATATTCTAATGTTATGTGCGATGCATTCTACCAGTCATTTACCAGTTGTTTCTCCAGACCTGGGATATTTTAATATTCCCGAATCTGGTACTCTATCATGTCCCAGACATATACGATTGATGAAAGATATGATGACATTGCTGGTCAAGGAAGAGTATTAGCAGTTCGACAGCATTCCAGGGCTATGTGAGCAGTATGAGGCTATATCCTACCGCAGGATGATATCAACAAAATATTGAGCTGTTAAAGGTATAAAGAGGAGGACTAGAGATAGCCTGCTGTCGTATGAGGTAGCACTTCACATAGTCACACAAGGGTTGATGGCTCTATGCCTGTGTAAAACAAAGGTTGATTGAGACCTCTTATTCCAGCCTCTCTAGACCTAAACACGATAGTTATCAGCTTCGAGAGCAAAACAGGATGCATCACTGAATACTATGTGATGCCAGTCTGATGGTCATGATGATGGCTGCTACACCACCCCAGACAATTAACCTATATTGAGAGTTCAAAAACAGATGTTTTAGAGGTTACTGTGAGGGTAAGTGATTTTCAAACAAGAGCCATTAAATGGTGAAAAACATCATTGTGAGGTTGGAAGAAGATTTAGTATGTTGAATTGTAGAAACAGTTCCCTTTGGGGCAGTTCGAACTTGTCGAATAATCCTTCAAGCTTGTCTGGTGTTTGTGCACCTAGGACGTTCCATGCCATACTTTCGTTGATTAGTTTCTCGTAGCAGCCATTGCTGCCAGCACCTTTGCTCAACTATCAGTACGTATGTACGTTGCAGGTAACAATTCATTACTCGGTTTTACCACTCAGCTCCATGCATTCCGACAATGCGACCACATTCAAAGTTATTTAAATGTCCTTTAGTCTTGATGCCATCATTCATTGTTTCTCTAGGAAATCACAACGACGAAAACAAAAAAAAAAATTTTCCGCCTCTATTACCGGTTTTATACTTTGCATACTTCTCAGCAAAATGCACTCTGCGACCGCAATGCATGTTCATTGGCCTTGAAACTTTAATCATATGCGTGTTTAATTAAAATGTCTTTACCTACAAAATGCCATCACAATCATACAAATCCTTATTGACACTTGAATTTTTTTTTATTTTATATTGATTTGTTTTTTTTTTTTTTTAAATAAAAACATTGTACTTTGCATTGCTTTTTTAAATGCATAATATTAGAACTTAAGAGAAAAAAAGATGAATTAAATGCAGTGTTGATGAAGATTTCTATTAGAATAAGGATTGATATTATAATTTCAGAAAACTTTTAATATGTGAATTAAGTGAGAAACATGCAGCTACTCTATAATGGAAATTTAGATGTGATTCATTAAAAATCAATTAATTTTTAGTAAAATAAACATTTTGTTAATGAGGAAAAAGTTCTAAAAATGATTGCCTTAACCCGTTGTGTAAGAGAATAATAAATTTCCGTATACAAGATTGTTTTCTTGAAGAGTGAAAAAGAAAAGAGCATGAATATTTCATACTACATAAGAAGCAACTGTTTGTATTGATGAAAGAAAACAACAAAGTATCAGATAGTATTTAATTGAAGTTCAAAGGTTGTTTTCTTGCAGACATTTGTTTAAGAGCTGGCTCAAATTTAAATTCAAACATTCTTGATGTGATTCTAAATTTTTATAGTTACAAAATATTGTGTTAATGGAAACGCAGGGAATGTTTCTTATGATAATAATTTCTAAAATTGACAGAAAACTCTTTAAATTCTTTCTGTAATCAGAAAACTCTAATAAAAAATATAAATATATGAAAGTGTAATGATTACCACTTATAGATGTAAAAACTTTTCTTTCCATTTGTAATCTCACACTAAGAAAACACATTAAATAATTTTAAAGCATTAAAGTTTTGTCATTTTGAATATTGAACTTAGCTTTTTAAGTGAATGATATCCTGATGATAATCATGGAGTCAGTTATTTGAGTTGCCATCAAATACAGATTCAATATTTAAGAAAATGTTAGGTTTGATTTAAATAAATAATTTAATAACTGGGAGTTAGAAAAATTATTCATAGAAGTTGAACTCAGAGATGAACTTAGGCTATGGTAAATCAGCCTTAAAAATCCTAAGGTTGAATTGTAATCTTGATTAAGATAAGTTGTCATTCAAGATGAAAGGTTTAATGGATTCTTAGAAAGCATTTATTAATAGTAAAACATATGCTTCATAGACAACCGCTAGAATTTTTTATTCTATTTGTTTGAATACATCATTTTTATTCATGGGCAAAGGATATTAATTTGACATGTCATTTATAACAACTACAAAGATCTTACTCAGAGAATCTAAAGAAGAATTAATTATATAATATTAAATGAAAAAATTTGGAAAGTTAATTGATGTTGTTATTCCATTACATTGTTTTATAAATTATTAGAATGAGCCTGAAGTCATTACAGTATAAGATATATGCTTATACTCTAAGTCTAGTTGTTTGAGTTAGATGTTGTGAGTATTAATTCTAATATATTACTCTTAGAACTAACCTGATGATAGAATATAAAAGTTTTAAATTTACTTAAGGGATTTTTGAAGATTAAATTGAAAAGACAGCGCTTTGGAATGTTTCCTGTATTGCATTGTGTTAAAGGGAATTCGAAGTGACCGAAACAGTTTGTTGACAATCAGGTTGTGGGAATTCTAAGCCAAACAGTCCGAGTGATTATTACTATTGTCTGTCTGATTGATTCCTGTCGGATTTGTTTTTTCTGGGCTGGAGAAATTTTGACTTGAAATTTAGAAATTAATTAAAAATCCCCACTTAATCAGTGTTTGAGTCTGATTTGTTTCTTAAAGTGTGCGAGAGCTATGATGCTTACCAAATAAAGGCATTGTGGAAATACTTAAGGAGTAAAAGGAAGTTAAAAGTTTCATCAGTTGGATTTAGTTAAAAAGATTTGGAATAAGAGTTTATAACTTGAAAAAAGTTACAGGAAATTATTGCGTGCAATTTAAAGTATGAAAAATGTGAGGGGAATGGAACTTTGACTTCTTTGTTAGAAATAATTATTCTAAAAAGTACATGCGTGTCAAATTAAAGTTGTTCTAAAAACTTTCAACAGGAATGAAGGCATCATTAATTCCCCAAAATAATTTCTGATTACCTTTTTTATTATATAGTGAAAGTTCTTCTTTCAATTTGTATGTGATCTGAGTAAAGTGTTTGTGAAAGTGTAAAACTCTTTCGAATATTTAGTGCAATGAAGAATCTTTCCGTTTGCTTTAGATGTAGATTGGAACATTTGTAAACAAATATATGAAACATTCATCCTTTTGCAAGGATACTGACTAATTGCTTAATGAGGCCTATTTTATGTGAAAGTATTATAAAAGCACGTAATTATTAATCAAATTTTATGAATAAAATATATTTTCGTTTCACAGTATATTTTAAAATAGATGTGTATTGCAAAATAGTTAATCTACTTTATTCGAATAAGATCTTTTCTTTATATTTTATCAAATTATAGAAGAGAATACATTTAATATAATTATATTGTTGACTAATATTTCATTGGAATTATTGTATATTACAAAAATATTGCTCGATGAGTCTTACGTTTACATAAAGGTATTGCGTGCAAATTAAAAATAGAAACCTTTTTGGATAATGATTTTTTCACAAACATATGCCTAAGTAATTAATTTTATTCTAATGAGATCAGTTTCTGTAACTAATTAACAGATCAAGGAAAAAATGGGATGCTTTTTTTAATTTGGTTTACAGCTAATGATATTGTAAATACACTGAAATCAGTTCATACTAAGCATTTGTGATTTCTTCATGAAAGATTATCTGTAAAATTAATCATGAGTTTCATACATTTTTAGTGATTTAATATAATATTCCGTCGGCACTGAAATGCATTCCTTTCATGTATGAAAGTATAAACTGTTTTTATAATTTGCTACTTTAAGTCATTACCCATAAAAGACACATAAAAAAAAGATTCGATTTTGATCTTATGAAAATACTTAACTAACTGTATTTCACAAAGTAAAATGTCAAATAAAATGTGTATGAATCTATATTTTTTATTTATATTTTATGTATTATATTCCAAGAAATTTATAAAAAATTGTCAATACACCTAATTTCTCATATTACACTTAAGTAATTAGGTATTTTGAATGCAATTGATAAATCCAGATTCCTGCATCCTTTTTCTTTACCTTAAAATTAAAAATAGAGAATATATTTCTCTTAAATTTTTCTCTATTTTAGTGAAAAATAACTATGAATATAAAAGAATATTGTTATTTATAAAGTTAAACAATAAAATATTGCTTAATTTTATTTTATTTATAACCTTTCGTACAATAACACCTCTTAAAATACTTAACATGATTCAACAATATTTCTCATATTGTATGGTTTTTATTTCGTGATTGTATATTTCTCAACCATATAATTAAACACTTCCATTTTATTTATAAATTTTAAATTTAAGAATTATTATGAAGCATGGCTATATTTAATAATGCAATGCAGGTTATTTAATTTAAAAGTATTATGGATTATATTAACAATTATTTTCAAAATAGCTGTTCGAGAAAAATTGAAAAGTATTGCAGCTTTGTGAAGTATTGAAATAAATATCTTAAAACTTACCCAAATATATATACATAAATATACATCTCAGGTATTAAACAATGTAATTTTAACTTGTAAGCCAAATTAATCTTTTACACAAATATGTTACTAATATTCCATTTTATATTTTCCGAAATAAAATTATCAATAGTAGCTCCAATGAATAATGATTATTTAATCAAAGTTGTTTTGATTTGTTGATCAAAGTTGTTTTGTAATCAAAGTTATTTCCTAGCTACAATGTAGGCACATGAAACTATACTATAATATTAATGGAATTTTTAAAAGTATATTCAAAAGTTTCAATACACACATTTACATTGTTTTTATATCGCATACATTATTCATTCATATTTAGCTTCAAAGTTTCGAAATAACTTCGTAAGTTTACTCGAATATAATGAACTTTGAAAAGGTTGAAATAAACTTCTAAAATGTAACAACTACAAAATCACAGTTTCAACTGAAATTCCAATGTAAGACGGTTCTTTCAGTTGCACCGAAGCGTTAATGTTGAATGTTTTCCGGAATTTAGTTACCATGAAAGATGTGCCAACAATTTACGCATCGCTAGAATTTTCCTAACAAACTCACGTGCACAAACTTGATTTTAACTGTGTTTTCAAACGTGGATGCATATTTCATAGATGATGTATTTGTAGAATATTTAATTACTCTTTGAGAATAATAGTCATGTTTTAAAAACCATATAATGACATTTTTAAGACCTGAAGCAAATCATTGTCACTGCTTAATGAAACACATTATACTTATTTTAAAAACTGAACAATCTCCAATAGAGAACTAGTTATCAGAAAAGTTTTTCTTTCAATCAGTCACATCCATTATTTACTTGTCAAACATAGAAAAGATCTTTAATTGACGTATTCTAAGTAGTTATAGAAATTCATGCTTATTAATTACAAAAGATATTGTTCATTAACAACTCTAAATTCTTTAAAAATATAGCCGTTTATGAGTAGTAAATAAATTATTTATTGATTCTGCTTATTCTATAAGAATAAATAATATATTCATTTCCATGGTAAAAACTAATTCATACTCAAATCAAAGTCCATTATTTTGTATAATTTTTCTTGTAACTTACATTCTGAATAACTATTCATTTTTTAAGGAAATTAAGTATTTTTATTATATTTCTTATAAATAGAATTCACAATATTTGTATATCATAAGATATATTGTGTGATATTTTGTTGTGTAATAAAAATCAATTATTTATTTTAAGTTCATTAATTACCTTTTAATTAGTAAGGACTATAAACATGATCTTCTGAAGAAAGGTCTAAAATTACGAGTTGTTTTCAACAAAGTACATTAAAACTATTCGCTTATAGCAGCATTTGTAACAATATGGCGGACAAACAATACAATTCCAAAAATGGATGTTAGTATTTCTTCAACTGAAATTTTTAAATAAAATACATAGAACATTATTTCCTCCATAAAAAAAGGCATGCAATGAACATATTATTTACAAGAAAACAATCTTTCTGAAAGTCATTGATTAATATTTCTCTAAAAATATATAAGATGTTTGAAAATCCTGGAACAACAGTATTATAATTTTAATAACCATTATTTACTATCGGTGTAATTTACACAGCATAATATCAGAAATTAACATGTTGATAACATTACAATGACAACGAATACATCAATTATGAAGCGAAGGGAAGTGATGAAGTGAATGAAATGAAGTGAAAAGTTAACTAAAGCTCTTAGATTATAACTATTTTATAAGGAGTTTCAATTACATTCCAAGATAAAAGGCGCAGGGATTGAGATCTAGGAATGAGAAAGGTCAAATGTCAAGAAAATGGGTATACGCTTTCCAATGAAGGGATTTTTGAGCACGTCTTTAACACAAAGGCTAATATTTTAGAAACACATTTTTTTTTAAAAATTGTACTTGAAAGACACTGAAGTTTTTTCAGATCACAAACACTTTTCATTCTTTTATAACGCTGCCAGAAGGTAAGAATGTTACAACACTTCTAGTCCCCAAAATATATGGGACAATTATAAAAGAAGTAAAATCACACTATATTTTTGTTATGTCTTTATTTAATGGAGAGAACTTTGTAACCTATAGAATTTAGAACAGGTTTCTATTTTTTAAATTTCGAATTTGTGAAACCATCCAAATGTATGGCGCAGCTTGTCCTTTTTGGACTTTGCGCCAGAAAACCCAACCAACCATCCAAATGTAAAACTATAGTTTTTTCTTTAAAGTGTATTTCCAATGCCATCCTAAATCAGCTTTAAAGCTGTCAGAAAATTATAGTTGCAATCAATGTCTTAAATCAAACAGATATAGAAACAGACATTGAAAGTCTTAAAGCTAGTAAGAATAATCACAAGGAATATTCTGCATCATCTTGTGGACACTTGAACGATGTATATTCGATTCTTCTGCCACATAAACACTGATACTAGTTTGTATATTGGAAACTTAACTCTTTTCTTATTAAAGAGTCACATTATCTGTTGGTTGTTCCGCTTAAACAAGCTTCCTACCTTTTCTAAAATAATTATGAAACAAACTTGCTACATAAAATTTTGCTTCCATTGATTGAAAACGTTTTACAGTAAATGAATCTTCTTGCATCAAAATCAAAAACTGAATTTTCTTAAGGCAACTATTGCGTTTTTACTATTGCGCTTTACAAAATTATTTTTTGTAAAGCAACTTAACTAACAAACTTAACAACATTTTAATCAGCAGTAACAAATACATTAAAAACAAGACCTCGATGGAAAACTTTTATGTTTTAAGCAGATTATGGACATGACATAAGCAAAATTGCGCATTTTTTTCCCCTTCTTTATTGCAACAATTCTTATATTCAAGATAAATTTTGTTGGGGAGCTCAGTTTCTTCCTTGAAAGAAATGTTTTATTTCAGTAGCTTGTTTTTCTTGCATTAGTTCATGTTGTTTCTTTTCAATTGAGAGTATTGAATAGGAATATCTACGATTACAATTGCTATAAAAGGTAAATAGTGCTAACAAACTAAAAGACACAAGCTAAAATTAATATTAGAAATACACAAAATAAGCATATATTGGGAAACTATATGTATTTAAATATATAAAAAACAAGAAATTATAAAAATGTGTTAAAGATTTTTTTTTTTTGAAATTTTGTCATGAACATAAAAAAAAGGCCAAAAGTTTGAAAACTTCTTAATAATAAAAAAATTGTTTGGAAGAACTTAATGTACTTATTGTGATATGTGATCTAATTGTGATATGTGACCTTATTGTTTCATGTGATCCTCTGCAGCCGCTAAAGCTACGTTACACCAATTATTCAACAATGTTACAAAACCTTCTATGTCAGTTTAAAAAATTTTGATTTTGTGAGAATGAAATATCTAGGAAAGAGATAGATTGGAGAATGATTTTATAACAACTTAAAATGATTTACATATCACAAGCACAAATGTTACAAATTTACTTTAAACAAGTGTTACATGAATAAAAAACAAATTTTTAATTTGCTTCATCACAAAGGGTTTCAGTATGTGACACAGAAAATTCATTTTTAAGAGCTATCTTTTTTAAAAGGCTTTAGCTAGTATATTCAAGCAAAATGACTGCTTAAAACGTTATTTGCATTTGGAAATATTACTGTCAATAAATGAAATATTCAACTATTGTTTGCGAAGTTTTAATGAGTTTGTATAAGCCAGAGAAACGGCAGTATGATCACTAAGAAAATAAAATTTCTAACGATGTTTTGTCAACAATGATTGAAGTTATCAGTTTATATATTAGCTTGGGGAAAAAGTATTCCATTATTTTTGCTTTAGACGTCTGTAGGATCGATATCTCGTGAGGTATCTACCAAACAATTTCAGATTTATGCTCGTTGGAAAGGTGACATTTGACACTAAAATATCCTCTTGCTGTTTTTTGTTTGATTAGTTCAAACAAAAACCGCTGTTACGAGTACAAGGTTTTAAAAATGGAAGACAACAAACAGAAAATTCGATACATTTTCGTTTTTCTCTTGTAACGGCGAAAAAGATAGCCGGGTGGCTAAAATTGCGAAAGGTGTTTATCGTCCTATATAAGACTGTAAAAACCAGTTACGTACAATTTTTGTTTTGTCGATTCCTTTCGGGTATTTTTGAAGTTAGAGATGCACCTCGCATGTGGATACAGCACCGTCTAAAATGTTTATAAAATATCAAAAATGATAGAAGTTAACAGCATGTCAGCAGTCGTAACGTGCAAGACCTAAAAATCTACATGAAAGCTGTTTTAAACCTTTTTACAAAGTGAATCCAAAAGAAGTTATATAAAGTTCACGTAAAAATAATGGATTTCTTTTTCCCCAAACTAATATTTGATCTACAATCCTTTGAATGTGAGAAAAAAATTTTTATTATAGCAGATTTCAATTATTAACAGGAAAATGTCCCCTGTTATAGTAAATTTTAAATTACAATTTTAACTGTCTCCTACTAAATCTAAGTTTCATTGACATCTCAGCACAGTCTGTCAGTTATATCTACAAATTCTTAGTAACTAATGAATGCATTAGTCTTAGAGTGTATTCCAAAATGTGATGGTAGGATTTAATTCTATAAGTTATATTGGCAATTTTTTATGCTACAGTATTATTTTTCAAGAACAGATTCCTTGCTTATTTAAATTGGAATTCTTATTCATTTATAAATATTATTAGTTGGCTTTTGCTCGCTTTGTATAAATAAATGTAAGTATCTAATCTTCAGGAATTTGAATTATTGAAATGATCTGATAGTATATTATTTCCTTTGTTTCTCAATCATGCTAACCATGGTCCAAATCATAAAATAATTTCTCATGCTCTTTAATCTTTGTTTGAAACATTTGATTATTAATTCAAATGGTTTAAATTCTTTTTCTTCAAAATTGTGTATTTTGAAGTTCATATTAAAAAAAAATATTGAGATCCATGAATGAAATGCTTTTGAATCAAACTTGTTACTACGAAAATTGAAGCACAAATTTTGGTTTTCTTCAGATGAGGATATTGAACAAAATAAATATTATATACTTAAAGACTCAGATCTAAATGATATTATAATGAAGTCATTCTTATATTTTGGTTCAATGCTTTTCAAAATGGTTAAAGTCAACAGATTTTATTGTTCATTTGCATTCTGTGCTATAAAATTGATTGAACAACATCAGATATCAATGAACTGTGATAGAACGTATTTTGAATTGCTATATGGTATAACAATAGTGCTCTGCCAAAAATCTTTGATAGTAAATATGCAAAAGGACTTACAATTTATAAAAAACAGCGATATATTTAATTCAATTTTATGAATTTTAAAAATACTTTTTAACTTAATATCCCCTGAGGATGATCAATTATAAATACAGTTACCATTACAAACATAAAATTAAACATAAGATAAAAAAAAACAATCACAGGTTAATCTTTCGGAGTTTTAACAGTGGTAAATGAAGACTTTTAGAAAAATTAAAGAAATAAACATTTCTATTGCAGGAATTTTAGACAAATTCATTAAGTTGACTCATACACTTTGAATATAGCAATTCCAGAAAGCGACAATGTTTAACACTACTACATTGAAGTAGTTGAGCAGCGTAGTCGTGGGATGTTCTTAAAGGGATAAATTAGTTTGCTTTGGTGCTGTATCATGCAGTGGAAATTGTTTGTACTCGAACAAGTGTAATATTCTGACAATCTGGCAAATTTTAAAAGTATCGAACAACTTATTAAGTCCTTAGACTTTCTATATAACGTTGCTTTAATTTTTTTTTACAAATTAAAAATGCTGATTTTTTTTGCAAATTATTTTTAAGTTTTTCTACTAGACAATAATTATTTATCAAAGCTTAAAATCATTTATTTACAACCCCATAAAAGATAAACAACATAAAAATTTTCTCAAAATTGAAATTATACTGAATTTGAAATTTCTTCCTGCAAGAGCAAACTACCAGCCGTAAGATTATCTTGCAATTTTGAAACAATAAATTATAGGAAACATATGTTTTTTTGTATATAATAAAATGAAAACATTATTCCAAGTTAAGTGATATGCTCTTAAAATAAAAAATTCTATCAGCATTTGCTAAAAGAATTCCTACTGTTACTAATGAATTGCTAAAAGAAATGCAAATTTAAAATACAGTTCAATTAAATGCTGCTTCATTAGCTAAAATTAAGAGTTACAAAAGTTACTCATTTTTATTTTAAGGTCCAGACAGTAAGAAATGGTTCTTAAGATAATTTCTCATCTTCGGAGCACGTAATGATACATTTAATGTCCGAGAATGGCTCACGGATGTGGATCAACGTTCTACAGATATTCTCAGGAAGTTCAAACGTTAGCCAATAGATACATATAGGACACTCTACAAATATCCAAGTGATATTTCTGTAACCATTCCATAAATAACGCATGTCATTCTTTACTATTTTAAACTTATGGTATGCTAAAAGCATCATTAATGCATAATTTTCTTTTTCAGATAGCTGTATATTTTTTTTTATAAAATTAACATTTATGAATCTAGGACAAGTTAAAGCTGACCATAGAAAAGATTATTTTAGGGAAAAATAAATAAAAATATTCTACTAAGCAATTTTTCCTACTCAATGAGGTGCAGAATAATGCAAAAATTCGTTTCAATTTGAGTCATGCATGTTATCATGCATATCAATCATGAGAAACTGCTACTTTTTTTGAAATTTTATTATTTGTCAGCAGAAGGATTCTTAGGTATAATATTACAAAGATTATTATTTTCCACACAAGAAAATTTTCTCAATATTTTATGTCTTTGTGTGTCTATATTCTAATGCTCAACATTCCTTCATAAGACAGTGACGAATCTAAATTAATTTCAATCATGATCGCAATGATGTTGTAAAATGGCTATATAAGTAAAACAGGTATCGTATATGGGGGCTTAATACTACTGTAATAGCATGAGAAAAAGCGCTAATTTTTTATATCTAAAATTACGTTTTTTCCTGCTAGTATTTTTATTAATCGAAA
>JAPDSC010110758.1:42418-57440 GCA_026290005.1 Latrodectus geometricus | reverse complement strand
CGTTTTTTCCTGCTAGTATTTTTATTAATCGAAAAAGAATTTATTGTTCCTAGATTTTACAAGCAGATTCACAATATTTTAAGAATTTTGCGTAAATTATAAATTTGTGATATTGAAACTTCGGAATAAGCAGATTTTGTCACGGGGAATTGGAAAGAATGTTAGAACAGGTGAAAACCAATAATGAATAAGAGATCAAGTAACGAGCACTATAATGGCAGTAATGTGAATTTCACTTTTATCAGCGTATTATACTATTCTACAAGTGAGAAATTATTTTTACAACTGGCAATCCATTTGAAAATAATTTACATGAAAAGGAATACTTCTAGCTATGTTTTATTAGACATAAATGCGTTTTTTCACTGTGCTAAACAACATTATAAATATCTCGCGAAAAGTTTCCCCTCTGCCTCCAAACATTGAAAATCAAAAACCTATTAGCCTAATTTTTCTAGTGTACAACTGAAATAAGCGTTAGAGAACATAAAAGTAATTGGGTGTGGAAACAATTAAGAAAACGCATTAGAGTCATAATAATACGTTATAAAAGATTCGAACTTCCCTTGACTAAGTTTCATGAAATTTTAACAGCCAGTACTATTTCTGACACAAACAACTTATTTTAATAGAATTTAATAGGCTTGCATTAAATTTATAATTAATTTGTATTTAAAATTTATCAGCGGCACTTTAACATATTATAAGAAAATTATGCGCCAATAAAAATGTGACAAATATAAAACTAAACACATGGACCTTGCAATGAATATTAAATATGCTTTAACTCGATAAAAATGCAAGAAACATGAAACAAATATTTATTTTCCAAACATACAGATCATTTATTTAGAAACATTAGTATAAACTTGTAACATATGGCGAATTCTTTGATCATAGGCCGTAATTTACATTTTAATTTTGAACGTCCAGTGAACATATATATTGAAGGATCTGTTACAACACTAAATGCAGCCTTAAATAAGTAAATCACATTTATTGAAATCTTGAATCATGAAATCCAAACACACATATTCAGTCTTGCAATCATTTGATTATAAATGGAAAGATTTCCATAAAAAATTTGAAAATTATTTTAAAATATTAATGGCTGTAAGTTTTATAAACAATATGATGTATTTAGAGTGAAAAGAATATGGAACTATAATGAAATTTATTACAAAAAATCCGTTCACAATTACATTAACTGTGTCTTATTTTATAAGATTAGATTTTTGCGATTGTTAAAACTTTTCAAAAGAAAGCAAATACAACTTCTAATTAATGTTAGTAAATTATTATTGAATTGTTTTGTCATGGATAATTTTCTAATTTCTAAATATGAAATTAAACAATCTGTTTGAGTTTAATTCTTTTAATAGTATACATAAAATTTACGAGTTAGGTGTAATTAGCAACATACTTTAACATCAAATAATAAAAATTTCCATATTCTATATCACTCTAAATGCTTCCTTTATTACTTAAAAACAAATTATTAACTGACATGCTTTGAGTATTTTCTAAAAACTTAGAAAAGTTATTGATCTAAAGTAATCTGTAAGTAATTTGCTTATATATATATAATAGTTGGACAATTATTTCATGGTTTTTACAATACTTAATAAACATCCAACATGCTGTATTAATAATTTATTAAAAAATATTAATAAACTTATAGTACACCGATGTAACAGTATTAATTAACATACAGATATTCATACATTTATTATTATTATGAGCTTTATTGAAAAATTTTTAGAATAAAAATAGCAAAATGAAACTAATAAATGAAATAAATAAGAAATAAGAAAAATACAAAAATATTACACACATGCTTTTAACTATTCTATTTAAATAAAATCAAATGTTTTTAATACTCTTAATAATAAAATAACTCATTTTGATTTAAAAGTTTTAAAAAGCTTTTTTTTTAATTAGATCATCCAAAATTCATTCATAAAAAACGTATCATTCAAACCTTTTTTTCCAATACATTTATTTAGCATAAAATAAAAATATAAAGAAAAGAAAAATGTTATTCAGACATTGAATCAAATGATTTTCTTGGTTATACAGGTAAAATTTGAATATAGTTCATATACACTGAAATGGAACATATAAAAGACTGTTATAACATACGTTAACACTGAGTGTTGTGTAAGACATTGTGTGCATATTAAGGAGTATTAGTGATGCATAATCATATTGGCTTCACATGAGTCAATAACATTTTACAGTCTTTCGAAATATAGGCAGCATTGCGAGAAAAGCAGTGTTGCAAATATACCATCCTGGTATTCTCTTCAATGTGTTGCCATTCTTCAAAAAATAAATTCCAATAAAATTCTTTCTCTGAACGTGTGAGAAAATACGTATTTCTAATGTTAACATTTTTATTTTTGTTATCATTTCTTGAATTGAGTTCTACAAAATAGATACATTTTAAATTTTAGTTAAACAAACAATTCATGGAAAACTCGTTTTTTCTTTCTTCAGTTATTCAAAATTAAATTCACTGATATTGTTAATAAATTTTTTAGTTATGTGCAAATAAATCCAGTGTAGAACATTTTCAAAAATATATTTTAAACTATAATTGTATGTTTTGGAATTATTCAAAACAAATAAATCAAAACAAATAAAAATAATTTAAAAGCAATTTAGAGAGAAAATAAGATATTTTGTTTTTTATTCTAAATAAAGTAAGAGATTTTTTTAACACTGAATGAAACAAAAGTAATTCTACAAATTTTTTAGAAAAGTTTCTTTTATTTTTATGAAAATAGAATTTAAAGTAAGTTATCTTGTTTCCGTAAAACTACTTTACAGGTTAAACTTGACTAAAATAATAGCTATTAATTCATTACATACTTCCTAAACATACCTCAATTAAAATTAGTTGGAGAATTAAAATATTTAAAGTAAATACTGAACATATACATTTTTATATGAAAAATTTAAGTTATTTATATTTTAGCAAAACATAAGTAAAATAGCAAAAGAAAAACTGAATATTGAGAAAAGTGTCAATTGCGTTTAATGTAAATAATGTTTTGCCTACTTCATCAGAATGTTTTCTAATTTCGTTAACGAGAAACAATAGATCGATTAAATTTTTCTCAGAAATGTGTTTTCGTTCTCTCCATCGATTTGTAATTCAAATATAAAAGAGTAATAAAATATGTATGATCACTACATACATCAACGAGGTGACACCAAACGCAAATAATCCAATAATGATATGGTTTTTCAAATAAACGATATTTTGTAAAATATTAAGCAATATATATACGACATAACCAGATGAATTACTTTGATATATTTTTATGCGATATAAATATTAAATTGGAAACTTTTTTGAGATGATATAAAAAAATTGACATTTACATATCTTATAAATTGGAACATTTTCGAATGTTTTATCGGTATAATTTAATGTCTCCGTTTCGTGAAACATATTATGTATTCTAAAATATTTTAGCTTTAGGCCTTAATTTCTTATTAAGAACATCATCATTATTTGCCTTCAATGAATAATACGTACATATAAATTCCATCAATTTTAATTTACTGAAATTCCCTTTATATCGAACAAAATAAGGGGCATGCAAAAATTTTTAAAATATTAGAGAAATTAAAGTTTTATATTTTAAATTATTATCATTATATTCTAAATCATTTTTATAATTATTGTATTTGTATGCATTTTTATAGTGGTTAGAACACTTTATGATTTATTCATAAGTAATTCATAAAAAAAGTATTTATGTATAAGTAACAAATAAGTCATGAAATATTCCAACCACAATAAAAATGATTACAAATATAAATAACGAATTATACGAAATATTTAAGGTATAAAAATTTTAAATCATTTTGTCTCCCCCATTTTCATTGGATATCACAAAATAGATTCATAGTTTAAAGAATAATAATAATATTGATTAAATATAAATATTACAAATTTTAAAAATAAGTAATGATTAAATATATGAAGAAATTGGAATCGTGAAATTTCTCAAGTTTTTCAGAACAGTTTTGTTGATCAAGATAGCATAGAACGTTTTTATTAATAACAGATTATCTATTAAACAATTTACATTTATTATGTTCTAATCATACTTGTTACCTAGCTGTAAGTTTTACACAACTCATTCAACTCAATTCTTTCAACATCAAATTTAACTATTTACACCCACAAAATACCAATACAATTCTGTTCTTTCTTTGAGACGTACTGCAAATCAGTAAAGGCTTTCCTTTATAACAATGTTTCTTTTACCACAAAGCAGTAAAACAAAAGTGAGAAAAAAAGAACTAGTACAGGAAGATTTACCCTTTTTCCCTAGAGGACCTCCTATGTGGCGCCAACCCAAAAATCGTAGACTCCATTATTCGTGGAGCCAGATTTGAATTTCTGGAGGCTTTTCCGAACTCATTACATCTTCGTAATTAGCTCTGGGCCTCGCTTTCGAGTCCCAGAGTGTCTACTAAGGGATCAAACGACTGCGTGAAATCGGTCTTTGGAACAAGAACAGTGGAATGTGTTCAGAACGTATTTTTACGATGACAGTGCAGTGCAGGGAACGAGATAAAGCCTATAATCCCAGTTCCTGAAATGTTCACCAAGACTGTTACGAAATGACAATTTTAATCAGTTATGTGGATGAAAATATGAGGCAAGGGATCTCATATTTGCAGTCGCGAAGATAACCAAAACTTTCGCTGCTCCATAAGCATTTGTTTCGGTATGTACCACTTTGTGTTAATATTTATACAGAGATTTATTTTCTTCAAAATCATCATGGAATTCACAGAACAATAACTTATTTAAATTAAATAATGAACTGTAAATCAAGATATATATATGGAAAAATAGTGCGTTATTTTTTATATTTTATAGAAAGATTTATAATCATAAAAATACATTGATTAATATTAATCCCTAAGTACAAAGATATTCATTTCAATTCAAACTAAAATAAACTTATTCACATTATAAAAAAATAAAATGCTAAAATTTGAAAGTATTCAGCAAATTAATTTTTTTAATTTCTATTTTATGATTGAAATTTTTCACTAAGTAATTAAAAAAAGTATTCAAACTGGTTAATTATATAATATCAATTTTATCATTAATTATATTTTACCAATTACCTTCTCAATTCGAAAATAATTGCCATAAAGTATAAATTAAATCTTTTGAAAATTTAAATAATTTAATTTTAGATCAATAATTCATATTTTTGATATATTTTTTATTAAAGATTTCCCAATTATACTATTTAATTAAAAAGAAAGTCAAAAATAATTGAGAAACGCAAATTTAAAATAAAAACATTAATTAGAATTGAATGACAATTTTGCTAGATTCTACTGAGGGGTGGTAAATTAATTAAGCACGATACTGTAGTAAATTAAATAAGTACATTAAATATTTCCGGGTGTAATGAAAATTCACAAAAAAGATTCCTTTTCTTGGTCACAATAATTTTGTTTTTAATTATTTACGCTCGTCAGATATCGCTTATGTAATTTCTTAGTCGAATCAACAAAATTTGGGATAATTGAGTAATTAGCAAGTGTAATTCCATAATCTGATTTTTTTTCATGGCTTCTTGAAATGGAAAATCTAATTTATAGAATCTGTAGTTCGAATACTAAAAGTAATCTGTATCAATATTTTTCTTGTTTTATTTAGCATGAAATTTGATTTTATTGTATAAATTATTTGCACAATATTCAAATTACCAATTTTTAGTTCATTGATTTTATCTTTTGAAGATCATGAAAGAGTTGGGGAGCATTTTAACGTTGTAATTTCGAAAGAATTTGCTGTAGAAAAGCCTTCCAAAGTAATAAAAAAGTAGTGTGTAAACAGATTAAACTACTATACCTTATTGATACTCGCGAACAATTTAATGAAAACTATATAGAAAATTTAATAAGATTCTTGTTTGTCTAGTTTATCTTTCATCTATGATTATATTTCACCAAATATATCCACATAGTCTATTTTTCAAAAATAAAAATTCATCAATTTTCCCTTCACTATCAGGATCTTGCCTCTTGTCATTTTATTTTAATTGCTTAAATTCGGTGAAAAGAAAGAAATTTTCACACAAAAGTGAACTCTTGAAGAGCTGGGAAAATATTTTTCAAATCATGCCAAAAGGAAATATTCTTATGAGATTACTTGATGATTGAGTTTGGTGAATAAACAGTATTCAGGATAGTATCCTCAAAGATTTTTTAATTTATTTACATTATGAGAAATTTCATACTTTCTTTTACTTAAAAGTAGATGAATTTACTTCATGTTATCTATTTTAATTTATGATTAATTCTATATCCACCTGAATAAAAAATGATTAAATTAAAGAATTAATAAATGAAATTTATTTTGTTTTTAAAATAATTTTGAACTTTCTTTGTATTTGCTTAAGCATTCGTCAATAATTAATAAACACAGTTGAAAAAACATCGATTTACAATGATTTTGGACACTAAAACCTCTTTTTACTGAATTCTGATAGATTTTTTTTTAATTTTTATGAATTATCTGTAAGAGCTAAATTAATAATTTCTATATATTAACATGGAAAGTAGTATCCGGAATTTGAATATAAAATAGTAAAAAATTGGTGTCACTCTCGTCTGTGTATACATAGCTTAAATATAGTAATTCACTTAAACACAAAATATCTTTCATGAATGTCTATCACACGTGAGGACTATCCATTGGAAAGTCTTCCGTTGGCACAGGCCTTGATTCCTTAAAATCTCTTCTCCTGCAACGTACCATGATCAATGCAAGCACAAGCAACAGAAGGATAGCACCAGCAGATATACCACCAACAATATAAGGGGTGGGAAATCTGTCGCAGTGAGCTGGAGCTTCATCATAACCAGACGGACAGTGCTTTCGGCCGTCACACCACAACTCTGGTCCGATGCAAGCGTTGAGTTCAGGACACTCGAAAGGACAATTGACATCTCTAAGGGTCTGTCCGGTGCGGGTTCTAAAAAACGGTTTGGTTACTTCCAGCCATTCGAAGCGAACAGTTTCTGCGTGATTGGCGAGCACCTCGATATATACATGGTCCCGAAGAACATGACGTCCACCTCCTTCTTGTGCTGAATCATTGTACCAATAGTTCGAGAACACGTCTACTTCTCTGTCTTCGTTAGCCGCAGCAGATGAAGAAGCGGATTCAGCTCCTGCGATGGTAGGCGGATTCTTATGTCCTCCGTGAAGACACACCACAGATAATGGTTGAACAGGAAGGCCCGCATACACGATGATCTTGTTGCCAGATTGGCACCCTTCTGCACCATCTGTGCCTTTGAACCTCAAATAAAGATACTTGTGAGGAGCAGCTTCCAGGAGCCAGCGACATCGAAGAGGCATAGCACGACCTTCTACAGTTGACGGTACTTGAAAAACCACCTGGAAAACATTTAAAATATTAGATTTGGTCTATCTTTCAAGCAAGGAAAATGTTTGATTTAAATATTAGTTTGGGGAAAAAGTTATCCATTATTTTTTCGATAGACGTCTGTAGTGATCGCTATCACGTGAGGTATCTATCAAACAATTTCAAATTTATGCTCATTGGAAAGGTGACATTTGACACTAAAATATTCTCTTGCGGTTTTTTGTTTGATTAATTCAGTTATGAGTACAAGGTTTTAAAAATAGAAGACAACAAATAGAAAATTCGATACATTTTAGTTTTCTTTTATAATGGCGAAAATGCTAACCAGGTGGCTAAAATTGTGAAATGTGTTTATGGTCCTATATATGACTGTAACAACCAGTTACGCACAATTTTGGTTTCGTCGATTCCGTTTGGATATTTTTGGTACCTCGTTTGGGTACCTCGCATGGATACAACATCGTCGAGAATGTCTATAAAATATAAAAAATTATCAAACTTGACAGCATGTCAGCAGTCGTAGCTTCGCACAAAACCTAAAAATCTACATGAAAACTGTTTTAAACCTTTTTACAAAGCGAATCTGAAAGAAGTTACATAAAGTTCACATAAAAATAATCGATTTCTTTTTCCCCGACCTAACATTTGTATGAATAATTAAAATATCATTGATAAAAATAGATCCACTTATATTTCAAAATGAAAGTAGAATATGCATTTTAGGCAAAAGTCTTCTTTTGTTCTCAGACGTTATTTCGCGCTACATAAGAGTTCAATATAAATCCTACCTCATATTTTTAAAGCAAAATAGTCAGAAATTTAATATTTATTTCTGTAGATTACGAATCACTGAACATTGCCAGTAACTTTGTAGTTTCAAGTAATAGGATTTGTCAATAAAGAATTATTGGATTCTTTAAATTTGACATCAGAAACATTACATTTAGCTTGATAAGAATTAAGAATTTAAGATTACAAGAAACTGATTAAATTCTATTTGCAAATTGACTGAAGATGATCCGCCAATGGTATTTAGTTAGTTCTTTACTATTAATATTATGAGAATATTATTTTTGAAAAATTAATTTAATACTTAATAAAATTTAAGAAATTTGAAAAATACTTTCCTTGTGATAAAACTAATTTTTTCATTATTACTGTTACAAAATGTCTTATATGTTTCTTAGTATAATTGTTTTTATTCTTTCACTTCATGGTAATTTGTATGCTTGGTAGTTATTAGAGTCTCATTTTTAGAATATTGATAATAATTAATCTTAATAATAATTTGAGCTTTTTTAATAGAAAATAATGCATTATAAAGAAATATTGCATCAATAAAAAAATATAAGTATGTGTTATTTCTAATAGTTTGGTTCGTATTGCTTGAATCTAATATTATATTTCCTCCTAGATCCATTACTCGAAGACAAATTTAAATCGAAACGGTAATAAAGGTGACAAAATCAATAAAACTTACAATTTGATTTAATCGATAAAAAACACTAAAGCGAAACATGTTTCAACGCAAAAAATGTGAGACATTTCATTCATTTTAGTAAAATTTCACATTCTACTAAATGAGTCACATTTATAAATATCAATACAGATCTTCCAAAATTAATATTCTAAAACAAAACCAGCTTTTTTTCTTAATTTTGGAAATTTTTAATAGAAAATAATCATCAAAGTTCACTAATTAAAATCACATTATTAGTAATAACGTGAAACTATATTTCACAAAACCATTTCATTCAGTATCATTGTCTTATCCTTAACTAGGACGAAACATTAGATCATAGAACTAAAAAAGAACAAAATAGGAAAAATCCACCACATTTATATGACACTTTTAAAAAGGGTGTGTTTTTTAAGTCTACTTTGAAAGAAAAAGTTTAAAAAAAGTTATTAGAGAATTCTAAGCTATTTCTTCACCAAGCAGAGAAAACTAACCAAGCAGAGGAATTCTAGAGTTACAATAGCTGAAATATTTCGGATTAGAGGGAGAATAAATGGAAAACTGTACTACTTTTAGGAAGAGAAAGTTAGTAGACTATATTGCTCTCTTTTGCAAAAAATTCCTTTAAGCCATTTAGCTCTTATATAATCATTGCTCTTACAATTTGGTGAGTTTCCTTCATTCTTTTTACATGATAGTTAACATTTTACACGAAAGCTTCTTTCTGTTAAAGGATATTTAAAAGGAAATGTATTAGTAAAATTAGTTTAAATCCATATGAATAATATTAAAACACTTTTTGTCAAAATTGAAACATATGAGGAATTTACTCCTCTTTCAAGACCATATTTTGTTCCACGATCATGTGTTCCTAAAATTGTGATTTATCAATAATTTCGCTTAAAAGCAGGAAAAGTTGCTTATCACAGTATGTGTAAAATGTCACTTTTAATTTTTAACGAATGTGTCATAAAAATCCAGTCCTTTCAATTTTGATAAAATATATATAAGTATCGTTGATTAGAAATTTCCTTAAAAATAGATTGATCAAAGTCATGCTTCTTCAATCACTGTCATAATAACGAGTAACCCAAATAATAGAGCTATATTATATTTGAGCGTTCAATTTACCAGGTTAAAAATCCTAAAACAGTTTAGATGAAACGTCATTTTAAGTAAATATTATATACTTTGGATAGCAAAAGTCGATTCTCACAATTTAGAGCATAACATTTTTGTATATCAATACTAAATACGGCTCAATGATATAATGCTCTCAACTCACGATATGGCAAACTGGTAAATATTTGAGAAAGAACAAAAGAAAATACTTTTTATGATACTTATTTAAAAGACTCAATTTAATCTGCAAGTTTACTTGCGTGTATAGTTCATATAATAATTTTTATTTCTTAGAATATATTAACGATAATATGTTTATAGTTTGCTGGTCCATGTACGATAGATAAACTTTTGTTTGCGAATGATAATTCAATCTGGGTCTACAGTTTAAAATAAATTCTATGTCACTACTAACCTCAACAACCAATATAGGATTAAAGCCCAGAACTATAGAACAGAATAATAGAGCGCTAACCATTCAGCTTATAGATCAGTTAGAATCTATATTAAACAAAATTTTCCCAATGTTTTATGTGTATATGATTTTATAACTTTTATAATAAAATATTCATTACTATTCATATTGATTTATTAAGAGCAAAGATCAAACATTGAGTATAAGGTTAACTGGTACGAACATTCTAATTTGCATTTATAATTTCATATTTTCATTTATTTTAAAGATTATTATTTTAGATAAATAGAATAGAAGGAATTTTTATTTGTACTTAAAAAATTTCTTTTATTTTTGTATGTTTGTTTTGAAATATATAATATACTTAAGAATAATGAATAGTAATACAAAATTAAGTAAATAAATAGCATTGTAAAATGAATAGAAACGTAAAATTAAGTAAAGCTAATTGTTACACATTAGCACCTGTCTAATTCTCATGCAATTTATCCCTCATCACACTCAACAATATTAATATTATTGTGGAAGGAGAATAAGGTGAATAAATTTGGTTATAAAAACTGACTTCCTAGATAAAAAACGAAACATTTATAATTCAACTTTAATCTTTGCTTTTTTCCTTTGGATAATGACATTTTAGATAATATGACATTTTTTTTATTCAACAAATCATATTGTAATTAACACTCAATTAGAGGGATACTCGGTATTTTTTATCATGTGGATTGTGTTTTTTACCTGGTTAATATAATAACTATATCTTTTCATATTCAATTATTTACATTTCAATTATCTCATTTCATATTCAATTATTATTTCCTATTCAATAACTATTTCAAATTCAATTATTTACACTTCAATTATCACATAGAAAATTAAAGAAAATAATTAAAAAAAATTTTTTTACATTTTAATTGACATCACTTTTTTAATATTACAACTTTTTTTTTTCAAAATTCTATTTAACTCAAATATACTTTTAAAGTTTAAAGAATTTGCAAAATATTTGAATAACTTGTTTTCAAAAAATTGTAAATATTCAAAAGCAATATAAGTGATATAAAACATATAATTTGTGGTACAAACGCTATTAAAACAAATTCCTTTTATTTACTTCATCAAAACAGAAAGTTAATTAAATAATTATTAAAAATCTTGATACAGTATTAGAAATTAAAAAATAACCTTTCGTACATGTTTGGGGTACTTGGTACCTTTTAGTCATCAAACGATTGTCTTACATTTAATTCCTTAATTAATTCTTCAAAATTTAATAATTTGTTTAATTAAAGAGAAAATATATATATAGTTATAAGTTTCTTTCAATTTATAATTTTATAAAAAAAAATGAAAAATATTGCTAAAAAAATTAAATGAGTTATAATTGCAATAAAAAAGATTACTTATATAAATATTAAAAAATTACATTGAAAAATATATTAATTATATAATATTTTTTAATGTTTATACTATAATACTTTTAATAATATATTTTAATGTTTTTAATATATTTAAAATATAAATTGTTAAATAACAAATAAAATTAATTATATTTTATTATGCATGAGAATGAATGAATGAACAATGAATTATATTTCATTACGGATAAACATGAAAATAAAAATTACGGTAAAAATATACCATTACCCACGGAACTTTTATTATAAGCGTGTTTGATGAAGTAAATACAGAAATTGAAAAATGAAATTTTTATATTAACTAATTTTATTTTTCTAAATAACTAATAAATAAAGTGAATTAATTTTATTACAGATAAGGTCAACATGCTTTTCCTCATTTGGTTTCAAAACTGTATTTCATGTGCAATAAATTTGAGAGGGCATTACATTTTTCTCATTACAAGGACATTATATTTTTAAGTAAAGTAATTCCAAACATTGATTTGGTACTATTATTTGTTGTCTCTTCCAGTTCTAGAGGAAAAAGTTTCTTATTCTAGCATTTCAATTTGCTTGCAAACTTGCTTAAGTTTGTTGGCAAGATTTCCAGTTCTTTTGATGTATAAAATAATTAACCTTTGAAGATTAGATTTGTAGCTCAAGGCAAGAAATGATCTTTTGTGAACAAGATTTATTGCTACTAAGAAACTTTTATACAAGCATTTTTCTTTGAATTGTACTTGATACAGAAGAAGTATTGCTTAGCTAATAAAAGAAATTAGCAAATGAAGTGCAATTAGGTAGAATAAGTTTTATTCTCATTGAAAGAATCATGAATTAGCAATAAACAGTGAAGATCCTTTAATTCATTAATTCATTTTCTTCAAAAATAATATTGATTATATAGAAATAAATGAAAACAGAATGCATATAATATAAAATATAATATATACAACAAAAAAGTATTTTAAGTTCTATTTAGTTGATAAACAACAATTATACTCAAATAATTTATTTTAAAAAGAGTTCACTTAATTTGGCTCTTAATCTATAAATTGTATATATTAGAAGAAAATATTTTCCAATCAAAATTTTTTAAAAAAAATAATACTATAGTTGGGCTTTTTTGTTTTTGATTTAATATTTTAAATAAAACCCAAACTTGTGAAAATGTAAAGAAAAGTATTTAACAATATAAATATTACTTTCCTTAATTCTGAGTTAAATAATACAAGGATATCTCTGTAGTAATTTTTAAAAGAAACGACGTTTTAAGAAATATTCCAGTCTTTATTTTTCTGCATGAATTCATCTCGCCGGCTAGAAGCAGTAATAACTCTTCCCTTGCTTGAGGTAATTTAGCTGCAGCTATGAAGTTGATAAATAGGTATTTAATGGCTGTGAAAATCGTCAAATGTGTTTCCTGCCCCAATTGCTAGCTTCAGAAGTAATTCTCATAAAATTAAAGTTATTTTGTAAGATTTATATATATATATATAATGGCTAATACGAAAAAATTATTCATCATATTATAAATAAATTTTAAAAATGCTACAAAATGAATAAAAATTTAATCTTCAGTGAGTTCATCTTTTTTTTATCTATCATTTAGAAGACTAATACATATTATGTAAACATTACATATAATATTCATAGAATATGAAAATAATATATGTGATCACGTTGCTTTTATGCTCCCTTGGAGAGATTTGGAGCATGTTTATTAGAAAATTGTTTACTTTTAAGTACTTTTACTGAATTATAGTTTAGAATTTTTGAATCATAATATTTTCTGTAACGTGCCATAACGAAACAAATGTACATAATTGAATATAAGCAATATCATTTTCCTGTTATGGGTTAGTTTAATAGAAAAAAAATAATTTAGCAACTGAAACATTTTAGGAATGATGAAGAATACTGAAAGTACTTTCAAATAATAAGTGTTTTAAGCATTTCAGTTCATTAAAATGAAGCTCTGAAATAAGTTATCACAAAAACTATGCTATCACCAGATAAATGGAATAAAAAGTAATTATCTATTAATTATATATTTTGTATTTTCCATTTCACATTTACAAAATGACACTAAAGATTAAAATCTATTTTTTAACATTATATATAACACTATATTTTATTTAAGAGTTTTTAAAACTTTTCAAAACATTTTTAAATTATCATATTTTAATGAAATAAATGTAATTTAAAAATATATATTGAACAATTTTAATATAGCAATAGATAATATTAGTAGATACATTGCTCTGGAAATAAGTGATACAATAGACTTTATTTCTACTGTGATAATTCACGAAGTATAACATCATCTTATTTAATTAAATAGGACAAATTAAATTGAAATAGGAAGTATAGCATTTCCCTATTTAATTAAATAGGATGGTTTTATACTTAGGAAAAGTCAGGATTTTATGCACGCAAAACATTGGTATTTAATCCATTAATATTTTACTACTATATATTCATTAAAATTATTAATGAATAAATAAGCGTGCAAGACTAACAGTCTGCTTTTATTTTGTTTTTGTTTTTTTAAACTTTCGATTGCTTCCAAAAACTATTGATTTAATATTTGAAACAATTGGCTTTAGGATAAAATCTTGAGCTTTTAATTAATTATTCTCATAATTTTTGACTTAAATCGATTGTAGTTAAAATATTAAATATATTGTAAATAAGTTGAATTAATACAATACGTGCATTACAATTATTAATGTATAAATAAGCGTGTAAGATTATCTGTCTTTTTTTTTATTTTGTTTTTACTTCAAAACTTTCGATTGCTTCTGAAAACTATTGATGTAATATTCGAAACAGCTGGCCTTAGGATAAAACATTAATCTTTTAATTAATTACTCTGAATTTTTCTATTAAATCGCTTGTAGATAAAATATTAAATATGTTTTAAATAACTTACATTTATTTCAGAATTTTTTATTTCATTTTCTGCCCACTATTGGTATTGATATCAAAATCTCAATTATCAATTCATCTCGTTAAATTGGAAATTAACTATATTCTTAATCTGAAATTAAGTTTACAAACATCACGTATCATCATGTGCAGAATACAATGCAGTTGCATAAATTTGCTTTTATAATAGACTGCTATTCAAATTCTTTTATATTAGTGATGTTTCAAGACTATAAACTATAATATGAAATAT
>JAPDSC010110758.1:19149-33200 GCA_026290005.1 Latrodectus geometricus | reverse complement strand
ATATATATATATATATATATATATGGATCTTCTAATCGCCTTGCAAATAAAATTTTAACATCCAATCTTAATATCTTAATTATACATTGTAAGCTTGCAATTATGTTGCATAAGACAAAATAACCAGCTCAAATTAATGAGTTAAAAATTAATAACCTTTTATAAAATTTAATAATTAAGGAAATAATGAGACAGGTATTCTTTGCCTCTGCTGTCATCTTTATTTTGATAGCTTCTGAAAAAAATCTTATAACTGAAATATTTTGGAAAATCCAATCTTCGAATTTCTCCAGGCAATCTTCACAAATTCTTTATTTTTTACTTCCTATGACATCAGCCGACAAATAACTGCCAAATATGTTTACCTTGAAAATGATGTATGGTACTAAACTTCTTGTGGATCAGTTTTGCCTCCAATAAAACGAAGCACAGGAATTCAGTATTTTATAAGGTAAATAGATTAAAAAAAAACTTTAATTGGTAAAAACAAAATATTTATATTTTTTACAATAATATCGGAAGCAAACAAAACATACATTTTTTACTAGTACTTACGCGAAGTTAATAGTTGTAGTTAATATGTTAGATTTTTTTTTATCTTGTAAGTAAGCAAAAACGTTTAGATTTATTTCATTAAAGTGTCACAAAATTCCAAAAAAAATTACACAGAAAGATTTTATCCTTCATAAATGTAAGTCTTTCTTCTATGATCTTTAAGCAAATTTAAGTATTTATCCCCTAGTGAAACAATCTTTTTCATTGTAAATTAAATATTTTTTAGAACTTCTATTTATTTTAATAATTGAATACCATTTACTTAAAATCATCCATTAATCAAAACTTTTGAGTAAAATGATCATTTCTGAGTTGTCCAGACAAATCAATATTACACGGAATTAAATCTGAGCTAAATATTAAGAGGAGAAAATCACCCAATTGAATGATTTAAATAAAATTTATGAGCTATAAGAGGCCTAGTGTTATCCTAATAGTCATATGACGTCATTCCTACCTTGCTAAGTCAGTGGTGTTTGATTGCCTTTCTCAAATTCTGAAATCCTTTGTAATATGAATAGGTATTTATCCTATTTCTAATTTGGAATGCAGATTCATATGAAGTATTATTAAGATTCATTATCAAATACACGCACTTCGTGAAACTAAAGTAACTGATTTCTCTTCCAAAGTCCTAATATTTTATTCAATTCTGCTGCAAATTGCTTAGAATTTATTTCCACTACGAGAATATAACCTGTGTTTTGATTCGCATCGTCCTATTGAAAATGATAACATCAGATATTATAGAAAATACATATAATTAATTTTTGGGTTACCAATAAATGAACTTTAAATAATTAATTCACTGAAGTAATTATATTTTAATTAATATATCTTTAGAAATCCTACATTTTAATATTAAATTAAGCAGTCTAAAATTTACAACAATTTTCCAACTGAAATTTAAACTTAAAACTATGGAAAAATCTCTTTAGATTAATCTTTCATAAAGTGGAAATATTTGAGAATTGAATCTCAAATTTTACAATTAAACTATTCAAATTTTTAATTCAACAACATTTTAGGTCTTTTAATCTAGTTTTCCACAATGGCTTAAATAACTGTATAAAATATAAATATAATGCAATGAGTTTCTTATACAATGTTTATTTTTAGAATTGGAAATTAAACAGAATCAGAAACAGATTTGAAAAGTAGATACATAAAGCAAAAAAAAAAAATTCTCCTATATAAGACAATTAAAATAAAAGACAACTAAATGTCTAAAATGACTGCTCATTAAGATTCTACACATAGTAGATAATATCATAGCGATATATAAAAAATTTTATGATTGTGAAAACGGTATATAAAAAATGCAAGCTTTGTGAAAAGTGATATATAAAAATTACAAACTGTTCAATGAAATCTAAGAAAAAATGCAGTCCGTAAATGTTTTTCATATGATGAAGGATGTTTGCAAAATAAATTTAGAATGAATCCTTAGTTGTTGTTCTACAATTTGTAACATAAATTAAGATTAATGGATGCTTAACTATGCCCAAAGTTAAAGCCAGACACAAACGTGGCTCTAAACTAAAATGAATGTTATAAAAGGAAAGATACACAAAGTATTACATGTTTACAGCTATGAAAACACAAACAAAAAACATAAGGAAAAATTGATAATGGTTGGAAGACAAACTTAATTTCTTAAAACATGTCTGTAAGAAAAAAATGTCAAATTTAAAAATAAAGGAATAATTGTTGTTTATGGCGCTTGTTCTACTAGAATAGTTTGTTTTTTGTGACATATATCATTACTTTCAGAATTGTATTTTGAGTTTTTTTGTTTTTTGTTACTTTTTGACAATAAATATTTTTGTATTTCAGGAAAGTTCTTTTGAGATAAATTAAATTTCTTATTTCTAAATTTTCTAACATGCATTAATTTCTAATATTTATGTAAGTAGTACTGTTATTACAGTTACAGAAATGTTTTTGTAAATTATTTAGAAATATTTTACTAGCTTTATTACTTTCTAAATATTTTCACTAGTGGAAATTTAATCAAAATTCTAGTAATTTTTATATTTCATATAGAAAAAATCATATCTTGGCAAGTAATTTTTATATATTCCTTAAATATTCTGTTGAAAATATCAATATTTCCCTTTTTTTATCAGTATTGGGCTCATCATTTATTTAAAGTTATTTGAAAATAAATATGTTTATAATTTTGTTAAAATTTATCCATTTCAATAAGTGATAACTTTTTATGAAAATAAGTCGGCCATCTTCATATATCCAGAAAATCTGCTGATTGCATTCCATCACAAGTTAACAGGACTAAGTACATTTTGATGCATAGCATCATTCAACATTGACTTAATATATTTTTTCATAAGTATACTTTTATATCCTTCACAACGTACACTAAACATAGTTTAACTTACATATTCGAAAATATTTATCTCTTTTGTAAATAGATATAATGTAACATAAATACTTCAATTAATAATTTGCAAAGTATACTTTACTGATACCAATCTTAATTTGTTAATATTTTTATATATTAAAAATTGAGAAATTAAGAATTAATAAATAAAAATTAATCTCTGTCGAAGAATTTTTTTGAATTCTACTACTTTTTAAAATGTGTTTTCAGTTTCAATCCTTATCCATAATTTTGCAAATTTTTAAAACTTTTGCATGATACATATAATTTTAACTTACCAAAGTAAAAATTTAAAACTGTTCCTTTCTTAAATATGCAATATATATACTCACGACCAAAAATTAAATATAAAGTGGAAAATATTACTTTTCGAAAGCTAAAATGAAAAAGAATCTACAATGCCCCTCAAAATTAGATGGAAATATGCAAATTAGTCGCTTAACAGTCAATCATGAATTCAGATCGAAAATTTGAAAAAAGGACAATCGTATTGAAGATCAGCATTGTACAGTCTTACTAAAAATCATTCCAGTGCAGATAAAAGGTGTTTAGTAATTTGGCATAATATTTTTTCATGACAGAAGTTTTTGTATCATTTTCAAAAGACAAATGCAAACGTTTTGGTGCTGACACACTATTAGAGTCAGTCTACAATAAATTGACATGCATCCCTCAATTTTTCGTCATTTATTATTCCCTTATTTAAAGTTTATAAAAAAAATTTCAAACAAGAAAAAAGTTATCGGGGAGCTATTATAGATTGTTCACAATTTATTACCGCACGGAAAATCAATTAGTTGTTGCTGTAGCCAAGAAAATGGAAATAGCTATCTTTTCATGGATGACTTTTTTGATTTCAGGAGGTATTGGCAAGATATCTGCCTCTAGAGCACCCAGGAAAGTATAAAATAAAAGCAATTTTCGCCAGAAAGGCAAGAGAGTGTTCTTCTATCCATTTAATTTAGTAGTGTTCCATTATATCGGTAGCATAGAATATTAATCGGGTTTTCTCTGCTATATTCTCAGTCGAGTTGAGTTTTGACGAACATAACAATGATATAAGTGTAAAAGCCAAAAAAATACAGGGTATATACAAACTACTCTAGAATTTCACCTAACGTTAAGCATTGAAAGCTGGAAATAACATGCTTTAGTTGCGGGTTTCGTTGGAATATAATACTAACCTTTTGCATTACAGTCTATGTCCTGTGATGATATCGGTATGACGTCTTAGAGCCTTTTGTAAGATATATACTAAAACATTTAAACTAGATTTCGTTTGCATTAATGGTAATGCGTGTATCCATAGATGTGAAATTGTTGGTGTTAACCAATATCATGAATGAATAGTGTATCATGCAGACACCTGATCTAAATCCCATTGAAATATGATACGTTTGTCCTATTTGTATTATTTTCGGTTAATATTTCCTATCACCTAAAAACATTCTCAAACTTGTAAAGTGCTTCATAAAAAGAATGGTAATTCTTCTAACTTTGCTTGAACCATAAAAATAATGACATTCATTTTAATCGGTAGTAATTTATAATTTCATAAAAAATATACACTGAGTCCAGATGTAAAGTACTTACATACAATTAAACGCGTCACGCGTCGTCTTTTCTTATTTGAGTTTAAAATTATTTTTGTAATGGCATCACATCTTCTAGCTTCTCAAAATTCATTATTGTTTCATTTTTGTAATTATTTTATTTTATTCATAAACATATTTGCTACTTTCGTGTCACGTTATTTACGTTAATCAAAAAGCAGAACTTCATACATACCTTTTTTAATTTTACTGCATCGTATTCAATTTTTAAAAAATATTGTATGCTTCTATTGCTCATCTTTTCAATTCAAAAACGAAACTTTCAAATTAATTATTACGAATTATGTTACCATGACGCCCACCCGGTCTAGTATTAGCGCACTTGAGTAAGGATGTGGAGGATCTGAGTTTGAATCCCGGATCGGGCATGGATGTACTTTCTCTTGTTTTGTGTTTTTTGTCCTTTCCTAAGATGATGGATGAATGTGCCCCGCCCTATAATTGGGTTTGTGGTGGTGTGACGTGGGTAATGCTACGCGCATCCGTGACTTAGTTCACGGGTGCCCACCGGGTAACGATAAATGAATAACAGTCTCCGGCCTTGTTGTAATGATGGATTTATACCCATGTGCCCGCCGTTAGGAAAAAAAATTATGTTACCGTAAAAAATTACTCTAATATCAAGAGTTCTTATATTGTAGTAAACTTGCATATGCTTTTAATTTGATTAGAATCTTTATCCATATTTCAACATATCAATTTTACTAAAAATTTCGGATGCATCAAAATGACGGTGTTTTAAATTCAATACAAATTTAATTTTTTAATCGGATCTCTCTATCTAGGAATTTTTCAATTTAAATTTAAGTATCTAATTTTAAGTATTTTATATAAGGAGTTAACTGAAACATGCTAATATAAAATTATTTAAATTTATAATGAAACAATAACTAAATTTAGAAACTTTTCATTTCATGGTGGCGAATAACAAAAAAAAAATTTAGAAAAAATGTGTTACATCAGTGGTTATTTCATTTTGTATCTATAGTTTCTTGCGGATAAAATTCAGGGTATTTTAAAACATCAATTATGATCCATACTCTATTTTATTCCTTTTAAACGCTAGGTAAAATCATTACAAACATTTTCTTGTATACCTTTTTTTTCTGCTTAAGCTTCTATAATACATTATTATAGAAGCTTAAGCATTATTATAGATATCTGTAAGGTAAAAAACATAATATTTCTATGTTTTTTACCTTACAGATATCAGCAACGGAAGAGTAATTTTAATTGTAATATTATTAAAAGAAATTACTCGATGGAATAATACAAAAATAGAATCATAATACAAACTCTAATATCCTTAAAATTAAGTAATACGATTTTAAAAATTCTTTTTAAATTATCTTTAGATTAAATAGAGACTCAGAGAAGATAATTTAAAGTGATTAATCAAAATTATAATACAATATGCATCATATGATTTACAAAACCTCAATCATATCAAATACGATTTTATTATTTTTAATACCTCTACCTCCGATCTATATTATTCTCCTTTTTTTGTTTAATATTTATTTCAAAAATACAAGGACACTTGAAAACTGTTTTAAAATTGTAAATATATGAAATTGAATAATGCTAAGTATAGAAAATCTGATTAGATGAAAAGAGGTCTTGCTTATTGGAAAAAGATTGAAGTCTCACATAAAAAGAAGTAATTGCGCAGTTTTTAAAATAAAAAAAAAGATGTATTGCAAAAGAGATTTTAGACGGATTGAAATACTTTTATGTTTTTAGCATTTTTCTCTTCTGCATTGAGTTAGAATTTATTTTTAACCACATTCTGTGCTTTTCTAAAAACGAAAAGATAAAATATATTTTCTGCCATCTTTAGAAAAGGAGAGCACAACAACTCGCACTCTTTAGAAAAACCATTAAATGTATTAAGTTAGTCCCATTTTTCATTTTGTTGAGTGAAAAGATGTTTGGACAACATCCAAAAACAATATTAGAACTTTTATCTTCTGTTAGAAATATTTATTGCTCTGACGTTCTTTGAGACTTCAGAGTCCATGCTGTTGTCAGAGATTGTTGATGTAATATTTGACGTGAACATAACTATTTATTGAAATTCCATGCATAAACAGGGTGCCTTATAAGGCCCCGTATATTCTTTCTATCTATGAAAAGAAGAAAAAAAAATACTGTGAGGGGGGAGGGAAAAATCCCTTCTTTCATTATTATATTCTTTATGCAAAGCTCCACTGGGTAAATTTGAAAGAAAAATGAATCTCGTCGGCGTAATAAGTTTTTCTGGGAAAGGTTATGGCCAACCATTCAATTTAGCTTCCTTTAAATGATTTTGTTTTTACTTTTGAGCGTCATTCAAATTTACTTTTCGGTAAAAATTTTATAACTTTATCCCTCCTTAGTTGTGATTAGTACCGCAAAACTATACTTAAAATATCATAAAATATGAAGCATTTCTTTATTCTATCCATCTTTTTTCATTTTTTTATAAAGAAAAATGCTTTGAAGAGGTAACATTAAAAATGTTTTCTTATTTGATATCTTTAAAAGCGAAGATACCAATCTAGTTTCACCAATTTTTGTTATTAATATTAAGTTTTCCAATAATTATTACAGCTTCACTTTCGTGTGTATTTCCTTGTTCTTTATCCTAAAAATTAATCATATATTTTTTATCCTTTTTAACAGATATTTTTTATTATTTTGGAATTATTTTAGTTAAAACAAAAACATTGTCTATAAATACAGTAACTTATATTTCAAATATTATAATCTGTGGTAGTTTTTAATCTATATAGAATTATAATCTACGATAGTTATATAGATGTGAAATAATATAATAAGCAATTTGTTTTTAAAACTTGAAATGCTTTATAGAAATGTTAAAACTACATGTTTTGATTCAAACTACGTATTTATAAACTACTTGTTTTGATTTTAAAACATTAATTATGATCCTTCATTTAATTGATTTTTATTAAACATAAGATAAAATTATTACAAATTTTATCTTAATAGGAATAAAATAAATTTATTCTTTAATCTATTGCATATTATTTATCATTCAAGTTTCTACAATACATATATTCAATATTTCTACTATTATCTTATAGATATCAGCAACGATTGAGTAGTTTTAATTGTAAATTACTGATGTTTGTATGTTTTGATGATGTTTTACTGATGATGATGAGGTATGTTTTGATTTAAGTAATTATGACGCGTTAAAGCTGAGGGAAGAAAGACTGTGATAATTTTTATAAAATTATTCCTAGTGTACTTGAAGAGTAACCGGAAAACAATAGCATTACTAGCAAATTTTTTTTTATAATCAGTCAATTTTCATTTGTCCTGATACTACGTAAACTAATCAGTACTGAAATGCTTCGATTAATCTTAGATTTACAAGATATTTTCTTTATGCTTTTATCTAATGTAATTAAAATTAATAAATAGTTTAATTATTTACGAAGCTTAAACTCTAGTTTCAGATTGAGAGAATGAAAAAGCAATCTTCTTCAGTCTGTTACACACCTGTTACAACTGGGTTAAAAAAATTTCTAGGACACGCTGGAAACAAACATCAGGAAATTTTACTAACAAAACTCTAATTTTTCCTATTTAGTAGTAATTAATTTTCATACTAAATGTGGCAATAAAGATTAATATGTAAAAATAAAATTGCTTCCTTGAAATAATTTCTCACTTATTGTAACTAGATAAAAAATAAGCTTCTCTATGATATTGATTGTGTTAAAACCAATTAGATAGGAAAGAAACATCAAATGGATTGTTTTACAATATCGAATTAACCATGAAGTAATTACATTTGAAGAAGTTTCTACGTTTACCAGATTTACATTACGTATATATTTTAAAGTATAAACCAATTAAAATTTTTATGACAAACTCTTTTTCGTTTTGTCTTTTGATAAAAGTTCTCTATTTTTTTCAAAACCATCCTATGTTTTATTACAGAACTATTACTTATTAAATGTATTGAAAATATATTTTTTAACGGGTTTCCTAATTAAGTACAATACACTTCACAGAAAAACTATGCAAGGAAAATTCTAAACTGTAAAATCAATATAAAACTTACTTCTCCTTCACTAGATCCATTTCTTCTATGTATGTTGACATCACATAAAGATATGGGCATGAACTCATAAACTGCATCAAATCCAAAGTTATTGAAATCATCGAAGGGAGACATGTTTGTCACCGAGAAAGACACTTTCACATAACTAGTGACTGACTCAATCACTAGAGGTCGTCTGGGTTCTGACTGGAGTTCACAAAAGCACGCAAGAGATGACTGGATATTTCCAATCGTCTTTTCAATTACCCTAATACTTGCAGTTCTCCTTGGAGTTTCGTAAGTCTTCACGATACGACAAGTGTGTCTTTCCATCACGGGGTCGTAGTGGTGTTCGCAGTTCGAAGAGCTCAGTCTAATGTCAGTGAATGTCAACACAATCCGTTCACTGGGTAATCCTAAGAATTCGTACGTACAGGATACATTCGCACTACCACCTCGCCCGAAGAAGAAAACATTTTTGGGAGAAGACACAGTTCCGATGTGGTTCGTGCGACTGTCGAATCTTCTGTCGCATGGATTGCGACTGTTGGCAATAGCCATCCCGTGCTGTCGCATATCTACGAATTCATATCTCATTGTGAATGAGCTACTTGAAGTGGATAATTCGGGCGTGGTGAAGACATTGTGTTTGATAATGAGTCCCGGGCCACGGGATAGATAGCTTTCGTCGGGAACCTTGCATGGACGGACTGGGACATAATCAGGCTTATCGGCAGCTCGAGCACATACTTTGGGAAACGTTTTCTCACAAAAACGGTAGGAAGGATCATCAGATTTTCTATCTGGCAAACTTCTTTCGCTTCCAGACTCGTCAAGATTTGATGTAACGAGTAATGCAGCAGCGTCTCGTTTCCTGGATCCTCCTGTCTCATACAGCTCTAATTTTCCCACTTCGCAAGTCTCCCTCCTAGACCATGGGTGCTTGTCCTCCACAAAGTAAGAAAGGAAGTAAAACCAAATCCTATCATGGGCACTGGCTCCTTGAAGTCGAAAAGAACAAGTCGTGTTACGTGGTACAGTGTGTCTAGGACTGTAAACCAAGCCATGCCGATGCTTCGAGCCTTCTATGGTGAATTCGCATCGTCCATTGTGGGCGCGATAATCAGTGGTGTCTGTGAATCTCACGTCAACGTCTATCTCTGCGTGAGAGTTGTGCATTACTTGATTTGGTACACTAAACAATTGCACCAAGATTTCAGGACTACTTGATATAATCTGAAATAGATTAGTCAAATTTAAATAAATAATTAAACGTTGAAAAATTTTGCAAATTTGGCTTAAAACAAAAAGGTACTTCATATTAAAATTTTATAAAGGGAAACTGAAAAATAATTTCGAGTTTACTTTTAATAAAATATAGTGTATACTTTTTAACTATGAAAATACAGGAAAGTACGAGTATTTTTGTAATAAAAAAATAAATGAATCTTTATTACTTAAAGGCATATAATAAAACTAGAACATTATATTTAAATATCAGGATTATCTATTTAATTTTAAGGAGATATTGTAAGGAGATATTTGTTATAATAATAAATAGAGACACTGGATAAAATAAATAGTCGTTTCTAATATTTTTTATTTCATGCATTGAAGCTCATTCAATAAAACAATGTCTGAAAATGTTTCCACGGGTAATAGAGAGTATTATTTCCGTTGCCTCTACTAAGCTCTTGGATAAACTCTATTTTTTTTATAATATCCATAAGTTTTAAAATGTTACTCATAACAAAATGTCAGAAAAAATAAAAACATATTATTTATGAGACTAATACAAAATAAAATTTTGTATTTATTTTACTTGTGACAAATTTTACTAATAAAAGGAGGAAAAATTTCCTTTACATAAAAAAATTCTTCAATTTTCTATTATGCATAAGTTATTTTTTTAAATTAGTAGTACATATTTCTAATCAAAAATACTTTTAATTAATCAAATATTATCTCAGGTAGTACAAAATAATTTTTCAAGGAAAATATGAAGTATCATATTTAATATGTTTCCCATATCTCCTCTGAGATATTTCTCAAAAAAATTTTTTTTCCTGTTTGAGTTTTATATTTCAATAAATATGCTAGTCCGTCATTATAATTGACCACTTTTTCAAAGTTTATTTCAATACTTTCGTTAAATGCTAATGAATTATACTCAAACCGAATTGCTAAATTGCTGTACTTTAACAGAAAGTTACAATACGGATACATACATAATATAGTGCTCATTGATACTATAACTCGCATTAATACTAACTATAAAACTGTCAAGTTGATAATTTCATCAAAATTAGGATTGGTGTTGAAGCTATTGAAATTTTTAATATAATATTGTTGTAGAAAAAAGTTCTATATTTTAATAAATTAAAATTTAACTAAATTAGATTATTAGCTGAAATAATCAATATGACATACCTTTTCAATTTTTTCATATTTTATTAGGATAGATATACTGGATTAAAATTTTCATTTCGCATTTAGAACTTAGAGGTTGAAAATTTAATTGAAGAATAAATTTGTTCCTTTAATTATAATTATATGAATAATCTTGTATGTGTAAAAATAAGCAATAAAAGAAAACTTAAATTACTGAAATTATATAAGACATACATTTAACAAGAGTAGGAACATTTTCAATTACAAAGAGATTTTACACATAACTTATATAGCTACGTCCATTAATCTTCTAAGATTATATAGTCAGTTTAATATGCACTTGCGTAACTAAGTAAAAATAATTTATTTTAGTAAAAATATTATATAATAAAACGTGAAATATAATAAAATAATGATCAATGTCTTTAATTTATACCATTTGAAGAACAGAATGAAACCTTTTAATAGGTGCAGAAAAGTATATCGAGTCACAAAATTTAACTCTTCGTGCCTTTTACTAGTTTCGTAGATATTGAAAGTTTCTTATTACCTACTTCTCCATCAAGAAATCTAATGAACATCAATATAAAAAAATGGAATTTACCACAATAAATATTAATTTGCAAATTTTACAAAATATAGTTTATACTTTATATTTGAGATACTTCGTTTATATCTTATATCTGAAATCTAACATAGAGAAATAAAATTTTGCAATGAATATTAAATATTTTACATTTTCAATTTTAGTTGACACTGATATGTATCAACGGTAAATTATTAAATAATATTGATGGTTGGGAATTTTTTTTAATAATCATTGCAACAAAATTGTTAATTTAGATAAAAAAAAATAATATATTTACATACTTCTGGTAATGTTCCTGCACCACAAAACTCAATAAGAAGAGGTGACGCAGTTGTGGGACCATCGAAGACTCTTATGACGTCACTGTGACATTCTTCTGTCAGTGAAACATGGGGATAGGTTAGAGGACTTGATCGACCAGTATATAATGATATTTTGTATTCATTTGTTTGTGATAAAACTATGTTAGCATGCCTGCCATGTGGTACATGGTCTTGGCGAACCCAATAATGGCATGTTATATTCCTCAGATAAAATCCCGGGAAGTTTGGTGATCTGATGGCACACTTTTTTCGATCACAATTTACAAGAACCCTATCACAATACGTGTTCATTAATCTCGTCCCATAAAAATAATTGTTATTGTTTAAGGGTGCAGATGTCCTCGAGTTAGAAGGATGTTGCTGTTCTTGTTGCTGATGTTGAACTGGAGAAGGAAGTAGAGTAGTTTGAGTCGAAGAAGCAGATTCTCTGGGGAGGAACTTGTAAGTCAAGTAGACACTGAAGGAAAAAGGGTGGAGAGCAGTTTTTCCCGGTATCACCACACGGAGGGTGACGTTGTTGCCTTCTGTATAAAATGTAGCACTTTTACCGATCATATCACCACAAAATCGGCCAAACTGGGGATTGCCTCTCGTGGTATCAAACAAAGATGATAATTGTTCAGTAGGTTCCTTCAAAGCCGAAATCAGCTGGGAGAATCCTCTAGTTTGCTGACTGTGAAGGGCGTTGGTCACTGCGGGTGGCTCTACTATCTGCAAGTATCCTTTCTGACAAGAAGGCGTTTCATTGCTGGAAGACAGAATTAAAGGTAATGATTAGATCAAAAACAGGATAAAAAATATATTTTACTTCTTTGACACATAACAAAACAATTTTGAACTAAGATGAGCAGAGAAAACAAAAATTTTGTAAAACTCCAACAATACTAATGTAAATATTCATTAAAATTTATCTAATGCAATAAAATAATTTTAAGTGTCATCATTAATATCATAAAATACTTCAAATTATAACTCACGAATATACAGGTGGTTAACTTAATTAAGAATTCCTCTAAGATTTATTAAAAAATCCTTTATTAGTATGGTATAGAAAAGATTTATAAATGAAATAAAAGTTTATTCGCCAAGAAATTGATCTATACAAGTGTTGAATTGTGTTTAGAGGAAAATTCTATAACTTTTCAGTGGGATATTGTGAAAGTTCTGGAAGAGTGACGTTGGCCAATATCTATTCCGCATTGAATGCTCTAAAATAGACCACAACGCTTCAACTACATTGAGTAGTTGTGCAAACTAAGGTAAATGTTTACCTTCCTCCTTGTCTTCATTAAACCATGATTTGACAAGTCCCGCTGTATGGATAAGTGCATTATCATCTTTTAGAATTCTGTCTAATGCAGGAAGCAAAATTTGCATCATAGGATGGACCTTGTCAGATATTCTCTATACTTATATTTTTCCTCAGTAAATATTCCTTTTCAGCTTACGATTAGTCCTGTGGAAAACCACAACACAACACGGCAATTACGATTATGTATTTATGCAGTTGTTCTATAAACGGGACAAAGCCTTTTATGGGAAAGTGTAAAAGACAATTCATGGTACTATAAATAAAAACTGAGATACCTGACATTTTACACTTTTGTAAAAAATCCTAAATTTACCGAAATGTCATAAAACTACTACATACTACTAGATATTTTTCTATTCTATAAATTTTTCTATTCTATTTTTGTATTCTATTCTTGAAAACAATTGGCACTATTGTAATATTTCAATGCCTACGCAACGCATTCAAAAGCGTCGCTTTTATATACAAGTGTTTTCATTATTTTGATAACCACCTATATATGTAAGCAAAGAAAAATTAGGTATTTTGTAAAACAAAAAATATGTTAATGTATATTGGTCAAATAAAAAATGGCAAATGACATAAGACGTTAAAGTTACTTAATTTCATATTGATTGATCTGATATAATATTAGTATTTATAGATACAAATTTGTCAAAAATTTCTCTAAGCAATATTACATTTTAAGGACTCATAATGAATTTCATATATAATATAATAATGATAGTTTATTTTCATTTGTTATTAAAGGTTTTATCATTTGAGAACACCCTTAATAACAAATGTATAGTATCTGTTATTAATGGTGTT
>JAPDSC010110758.1:0-13427 GCA_026290005.1 Latrodectus geometricus | reverse complement strand
TTTTTTTTTTTTTTTTTTTTTTTTTTTTTTTTTTTTTTTTTTTTTTTCCAGCTATTTTCAACTGAGGCTCTAAAAAATTATTTGCCTTAACAAATAGGGTACTTATCCATGTAACTGCGTTTGTGCTGAGAAAATTATATTGAAAATTTAATATAACAATGGATAAAGTTGGAATTTGATCCATTGTCATCTATTTATTAATTTTTTTACTTTAATTTAAGCAAATTTTCTGATAACTGTCACAAGAATCATGTTTTATAACCAAATTAAGTAAATGGTTATTTAACTATGCATCAGTTATTTAAGACATTAATTAAGCGTAAATATCTTTCATTAATAAATACAGGGAAAATTTGAAGTTCCGAAATCTGAATTTAAAAACCAAATGCATTTGTATACATTTTTGGACTGAAAGATATAATTGTTCTATCCATTTCAATTATATTCATATAGGCTCTATTTTTAAATTACTCAAAAATATTCAGAGTGCTTGGTATTTGTAAGCAGCATTAAGTTTGATTACGAGATCAATATAAATAATATCAAATACATAGAATCACAGAATATTTTTCATTATTAATTAGTGTTTGGGATGAATATTCATACAATTATCCAACATAAATATTTATATCAAAAGACATAAAATCTCTCTTTAAAAACAACGAAATATAATTTCTTTTCACTCTAAACTTAATTTGATTTTAACTTGATTTCAACTATATTTAAGAAAATATCTCACACATTCTAGAGTATATAAAATACAAAATTTTTTATAAAGTTTTTAATTAAAAATGTGTGCTTAATTAGAGAATTTTTTTATTAATGATAATTTTTTATGATGATTTTTTTTATGATTTATTTTATGAAATAGTCGTTAGTTAGAAATATAGTAAACCCGCATCTGGGTAGAAAAAGATTACACAATTCTCATTTAATAAAATAACTTATAAATCAAAATAAATTTTAAATGCATTAGAAAATTTCCAAAAATCACTAGAATTTATATTTTCGTTCTATATAATTTAATAATCATTAAAGGAAATGTTTCTTTGCTATTCAAGCACTAGTATTTACTTAATAGTGTTAGTCGGAATTAGAAATTTAATTACCCTAATAAAATGCTTAAAATAATGCATTCCATTTGAATACGATGAAGTAAATGTAATTATAAGTGTTACTTCGTAATTATCCAATAATAAATATGAAGAACTCTGCGATAATATTCATTAGTAAAAATTAATTAAATTATTTATGAATATTAATGAGTATTATTTTATCTTCAAATAAAATAACTTGATATAAGTTTAGAAGTTGCAGATGATTAGAAATGTTTTTGGAAATTTTAATTGCAAAATATACTTGAAAATAAAAATAAACATTATAATAAATTAATACCACGAAGTCTTCCTGCTGAAATTAATAAATACAGATGTTGAAGGTAAATTCTAGTTTCAGTTCAGTAAGTATGCACTCAATTTTTGCAAACATGCAAATGCTTAATGAAATTGTCCAGATGAAACATATTCACTTTCGACTGATGTCTGAACTGCAATTTGTATTGAAATCAACATTCTAAAGGAAAGACGCAGAATTTCAGGTATAATCCCAATTGGCATTGAATAATTTCCAAGTACTGAAGCTTATACGTGGTTAAATACAGAAGCTTTCGTAATTTTGGACCCCCCCCCCCCTTTTCGAGTTTGGCTTCGGTTTTCGCCCATTCAGCAATTATTCTTGAATGCTCAGAACAGTTGTTGGGAATTTCGCTCCTGCATACTCAACATTCTCGGAACAGAAACTAGTCCTAGTTTCAATTCCGAATATTCTGTTTCGAGTGGGACTCCAACTTGTTACCAAACATATATCTTCGGCGCTTGAGTAATTAATGTAAGCGAAGTATGCTCCCTAATACACAACTAATAACTCCAACGATGTTATTAATATTTATTCCATTCCTAAAGTATTAGTTTCAATATCAAATTAAAGAATTAGAGTATGTTCACAACTAGAAATTTCGTAAGTGTGTAAACTTATAAAAGTATATAATATAATTATATTTTGTTTAAATATGCAATTAATGTTCTTTTTTCTGCTTAATTATGTAATTAGTATTTCTTTCATAAACTGGAACTAGTGTTTCTTGATTTGAATAATTTTTAGATTTATGGAAAAATTAGAATGCATTACTTCTTTAAGATAGACGTTAGGCTTTAAAACAACTAGAGACTTTAGGATTTATAAAAATGAATAAATAAAATATATTTCTAAATTATTCTAAAGAATTTTGTGCTAGTTTAAATATTTCCAAATAAAAGGAAAAATATAAAATGTAATAAAAGGTAATGTCACCTTATTTGTTAGAAAACTAAAATATTAATTTTGCACATAATACATTTAGTACTAAAATATTATCCTATTTATACATTTATCTAAAATATTATATATATCTATATATACATTTAATATCTAAAATATTATATATATCTATATATATGCATTTAATATCTAAAATATTATTTTTCATAGTTTAATAATAAATTTAAAACTATTTTGTCTTAATTTTAAGATAATCTATTTGTTCACAATTTTCCTAGAATATTTTCATTACTGAATTTATGTTAAAGAAAATGGAATATAAATTATTTACTCACAATTTTAAATATTTGATTATGAAAAAAATACTTATTCTATGTTTATTTAGATTTAGAGATTAAATGTATGTTTATTTATATTTAATAGCTAAATTAAAGACATAAATATAGTAAAAGAAAGGAATTTTTGGAAAATTAAGAACTATATAACAATTTCAAATTAAGTTGTAATTTAATCACATAATTACTTACTCTTTCAGCAATCAATTTTTTTTAAAAAGTTCATACCAATGTCAACCTTGATTTCAGTTATTCCTAATTTCTTTTAACTATTCCACTGATATTTAGGATATATAATATTGAATACTTTAGAATCTGCAGAGTGCAGTAATTGCCAAAACTCAAAATATTTTCACCGCTAATTGTAGTAATCATAATTATATTAAAATTCTCAAAAATTAAAAAGATCATCATTTTATGATCCTGAATTACAAATTTATTCAAATTTAATCATTTTAAATAATAATAATATTGAATGGAAAATTTGGTTCTATAAAAATTTCTTTGATTTTTATTTATTATTTTTTTCTGCAAAGCAAAATCGAGAATTTTTAGAATGTCTCAAAATGAGTTCATAGGGGTTTGATTACTGACTGGTGCAGGCAGGTGGTTCGTCGCTGAGGTCTCCGCAGTCGTCGGTCCCGTCGCAGTATCGGCCGGACTCGATGCAGCGTCCGTTGTCGCAGGTGTGTTCGGATAGGCGGCAGACGGCCCAGCACTGGCCCAACACCGTCAGACAGAGGACAAGGGGAGGGGACAGCCATCCCATCCTCCTCCTCCCCCTCAGCCAGCCCCCGCCATCTTCACCCCCTCCATTTTTGCCAGACTTCTCGTACGCCCAACTGCTGCCACCTAAAATGGAAATATAATGAAGAAGGAATTTAGAAATAAAAAAACACCAAGTGTGAAAAAATTGTGGTAAGTTAAACACTGAAATTATTTTGAAAAATCAAAGAAGGATAACAATTAAACTTTTATATGGAAAACAATGGTTTCATTTAATATATATAAGTCTATGAAAATTAATTAAATGAGTCAAGTTAAAATTGATTGTGTGGAAGGGTATACAACATGTCATGAAGTCTAGAGGTGCCCATAAAGCAAACATAAATCACATGACCAAGTTTCACAATTTAAGGCTTCTGATCATGAAACTATCCTAAGAGAGCAAGTAATTCCATTCCACTGAACTGAGATGGCCACTGAATAATACTTATCGGGCTTTTGGTCTCATTTTCCATATGGGCTGTGGTTGGTGTTATGGTTCGGACAGAAGTTCCCACTCCGATTGGCAAGAAGTGACTGTAACGCGATAAATAAATAAAAATCAGTCAGTATTAACTCTCATAAACCAATACAGTTAAAGTATTAATTTTCTATCTTCTTTTGATAAGCTATTTTGTATTATATCAAGCATAACAGTACGGATACTTGGACATTGGATGCTCTGATTGATACAGTGAATATGTGTGTCTGTAAAATATGAATATATAACATTATCCCAAACATGATATTTTGTTATCTACTCAGTCGTGGCATTATGTTGTTCATTTATAGAATTTTTTTTCTTGTCATATTTTTTTAGCATCCTTCCAAAACCTTGTCAATATGTTATCGATCACTTATCACATCATTTTCTGCTATAAAATTACGACAACATTATAGTTCACTAAATGAAATTAGTAATATTAATCAAATATTGATCATCTTAGCATACAACTTAAAAAATGTCTGCCATAACCAACCTGTCTCAATTATTAATTTAAAAATCTGGAAACGAAACGCTTACGGAAAAATCTTTTACTGATGGAGAGACTACAAAAGTGAGACAAAACATTTTTTTTATTCATTAGTTACAAATTAAATACAAACATCTTATTAAAAATTTCTTTTACTCAATTTAATGATTTCAGCCTAATATAGAAGCAAACTAATTTGTTTGGCAATAAAAATTTCATAAATTTTTTATCGCCAAGATGTTATAAAAGGTTTTTGCAAAATTATTTACTTTAAAACTGTGTTAGAGCTCATCGGAGTTTGCAGATTGGAAAGTAATTTAACTGGATAAATTTTTTATTTTTTACAATTACCCAGTGGTTTTAACTTTTGTTAAGATCCTGAAATAAAAGTTTCATTTTTCATTTACTAGCAACAAACCTAATCTCAGTAATAAATGAGAAATTCCATCATCAATCAGATGCATAGCTTAGAAAAAGTCTAATTTGAATAAAGAGAAAATGAACTTTAATAATTGAATTTTTTACAGCATTACAACAAATGTAGAAATATAACAATAAAAAATTCAAAGAAGCATTTATCAATTTATTCTTCTGACTAAGAATAAATCATTTCGAATTGTAAATTAAAAGGAATTAAAATTAAAATAATAAAAAAATAAAAATCGTGCAGTGCTCTGCGGATCAAATATGGTGATTCTTATTTTCATAAATTTCATGTTAGCACTTTTATTCTCGAAATTACGAAGTTACTTCTTTTATGCAAAAAGTGTTTTTGCATAAAGTTTTCTTCGTGTTTTTCTCGAGATGATAAATTATTTCCGAACTCTATGGTGTTTTATTCATTGATTAACAGTTATTTTGTAGTTATTCCATGGCATTAAAATTGTGATTGATGATGGTGACACAAAACTCAAATTTAAAGCCGCAAAGTAATAGCATTCTTTATTAAATGTGACAGGAATGTATTATTAGGTGAAAATTAATGGATGGTATTTGTGTAAAAGTTAAATCATTTCTTGATGTAACGAATATTAATAACTCTGTTTATAATCGGCCTATTTTGCATATTTTCTATGTGGGATCATTATATTTATATTTTCTTCAATAAATATTTTGAAACAGACCATCTTATTTGATTTAAAGCTCTTTATGAACATTTTAGAAAATAAGAAAATTTAGCTTTTATATCTTTTGAATGAAAGAAAGCCACGCTTTTCTTAAATTGTATCTTCTTAAGAATCCATTGTAAAATCGAAAAAGAGAATAATAGGGAGCACAAATAAGAAAGATATTGTGGGAATATATTTATCATAAGCATTTTAAGCAAGTGAATTATTTTTCACATGTCACATAAGTACTTTTATTTTACTTAAACAATATAATTTGTGAATTAAAATATCTTCTCTTTAGCAATATATGAAGAACATTGCACAAGAATTATAAATTATGGAAGAAAGAACTGTGCTTGTGTGATCGCTTAGAAAACATCATCTTTAGTTACGATTAGAGTAATCACTGCAAATTATTTCGGATCACAAAATATTCGTATATTTTGGATTAATTTAAGTGCATAAAGTGCGTTTAAAATATTGCCAATTTATTTCTAATAATTTATTTATATACTTTTTAAGATTATCCTAATTACTTAAGATTATCATAATCACAAATTTTAATATATAATACGTTTTTTTCTATTTTTAATGAAGAAAGTTTCGTAAAAAATTGGTAGTTTAGTATTAAAAATAAAAAAAAATTTCTAACGATTTCTAATTAGAAAATTTGATTAAAATGACACATTTCAATGTTTTGTATCAGGAAAGTTCATCACTAATTCGGATGCTCGTAGAAAGAAGGATACATAAAGAGGCTAAAGCTAGATCAATCAGCTATACCCTCTATTCAATAATAAGTAGTCAAGAATAAGAGGAATGGTTCCGTATACAATTGAAGCACAGACTTTTAGCGTTACAGGTAACACTGTCATGGCTGACCTCAGAACAATGGGCATATGCAATTTTACCTCTTTAATATATTTTCAAATGGTTAAAGCATTGGTATTAAAAATAATTGAAGGGATTTTGAATATAAGGTCTCAAAGAACATCTTCTATATGCAAATTTTTTATGCTGTATTAAGTATGGAATAGCAAACGTTAAAACGAGATGATTTGAATTGATTAAAATACCAACAACTTTTAACCGTGATACGTTTAACTGCGTCGACTTTCTCACCCTACCGCCGAGCTGGTAGCCGAGTGATTAGCGCTCTTGTTTTCGGTTAAACAGTTCATGAGTTTTAATTCCCTCTTGGGGTTGGGTGTTTGTTGTGGTTCGGAAGCTGTAGGTCTAATTAGTTCTTGTGAGGAGAAAGTGACCCTTGAGCGATATAACAAACCAAACCAATCACCGTAAAGATTTTTAAGGATCTATTCCATTGACATTTATATTAGCATTATAATATCCAAAGCATAGTTTCAACCTTCGAAGTAGCAAAAGGGTTAACGTTTTGGCCTTCTATTCAACAGCTCTTGGGTTTTAATCCCACATTGGTTTTGAATGTTTCTAGTAGTTCGTAAACAACTCTAAGCCTGGGTTCTGGGTCTAACTAGCCCTTGTTTGCATAAAATGACCGTTGAGAGACAATCAAATCAAGCTACGGTATAATTATTAGGAACTGGAAATATTAACTTAGATAAGACTATAAATATCCAATAGAACATGATTTATTTAAGACTTATGATAGAATAAACTGCACTATGAAGTCATTTCATTGTAATAACACTTTCAAAAAGTTACTAACAACCGCATAATTCAAATTGTCTAATAGCTAGCTATTGAGGTAATTTATTTGCTTAAAGACACAGGTGTGTTTTGTTATTAATGAATTTTTAACTACAGAAGATAGAAAAATATCTCATAAAGAGGAGCGAAGTGGAATTATGACATCTTTCAATATAGTTCCTACTACTGATAATTCGATTTCATATTTAATCTATGAAACTACGAAAAAAGGAGCAAAAAACACACAATATCCCTTTAAATAAATTTAATACACAATAAAAGTCGCGACTTGTTTATAATTTGATGAATAAAAGAATCACAAAATTCATTGATTTTTTTTTTTTTTTTTTTAAGTGAAAGACCCAAATATTTCTGTAATTTTTTTCATTGAATCTCCTCTCTTCTTTATTGGGAATCAAAAATTCATTTTGGAATTAAGATTTTCCGAATAATTTGTTGTAGGAAAATCGATATTTTACTGTAAACATAAATTTCAGATACGAAATTGAACAACTTCAAATAAGCAAGATTACAATCAGAGCAGGACCAATCTACATATTTCGGAAAAGGTTCACAGATTTATGTGCGAAATTAACATGAAATGCTTAAACTTGTTTCGTTATGCTGTAGCAATTGGCATTCTTCCATATTGAGATGATATATCTTTCAGATCGATCAAATCCTCCTTTATTAAGAAACGATAGATATCAGGTTTTCCATAATGTCATGTTAATGGCTGATTATCTTTTGTTAAACGTGACAATTGAATAGATTGGTCAAATTGTTTCCTTTTAAATTCATTGATGACTTTTTCAAGTTGAGATTTCTTATACTAAACTCAAAATTTTGTTTTAAATTTTATCATTTATTTTCAAAACAAAAATTAATTTTATGAGATTGATTACATCTCGCAATCATTCCCACCGTTACGTCACTGCTCCTTAGACATTAATAAAGATGCTTTTAGAACATTGATTATAGATGATTACCTTCAAATCGCTTACATTGAAATTATTAATATAAAGCAACATTAATATTTACATGATGCATTTCCAGTCCACAATAACAATTTTTCTTCCTGAAAGTTTTTAATATTATTTATTAAATAAATTAATTAAATCTTGTTATTTTCCATTATAAAATGTTTAAAATTCTCAAAGTCTATCACAGAAAGAAAATTTAACTAATATATACATAATATCAATGTCTCTATATATATATATTATATAATAGACAAGTGATAATATATTGTAACTCAAATTATGTTTACGCAGTAGTAATATATAATAGTTTAAAATAACCATTCTATTTTCTGAAACTTTTTAGTGGTTAAATATTTTATCACCAAAAGAAACTTTAATAAATATACTATAAATTTAATATATTATATATATATATATATATATATATATATATATATATATATATATAAGCCGAGTGATAATATTTTATAACTGAAATTATGATGTTTATTCGTAGTAATATATTATAGTTTAAAATATAGTTAAGCATACTATTTTTAATAATTTGTTATTTAAATCCTTCTTGAAACAGCATTCAAATTTTCCAGTTACATTTATATGTATCCTTAAGCCAGTTGTAATAAAATAAACAAATCTCTTATTACATATCATCGCTATCAATATTTTGATTCCATTTACAACAACGTCTCGAAAACATTCCCCAGAAAAATACGAAGCATGAACAACAAAAATGTTTGGAGTGGGTGGGGAAAATATTTCACAGAAGGAACCTTAAGATACTGTTCAGAAATGTGAAAAATTGTATGAAACATAACTCGGATCAATCACGGTGCAGTTCCTTATTTTCTTCTTTCAAATGGGAGGTGGACCCGGAAAACTGGAAACTGCCACCATGTGATCAGAATCCCGAAGGATCCCGATTCTCTGCCACCCTTTCCGTATCAGTTCCTCTCGAGGCCAATTTCATGAGAGGACGACGTTCTGTTCTGTTATCGGAGCTTTTTACTTCTTCGACAAGTCCAGAAAGAAATCTTTTTATCTACCTCGGCGCTGCTGCGATTTTCGGCATTCTTGTTTGGATTGGAAACTTTATGACTTCCCAAGTTTTTCGATTTTAAGAAAAGAATATGTTTTATATTTTTAGTGTAAAGGAGAAAAATACTGAACTTTGAAGAATCAAGGTTTTCAAAAATATTGTCGAACGAAATATCCAATAGTGTTTGTCACAAACTTTCCTCAATGAAATCAAATATAATGTTGCAATTACTATAATATTTTTTTTACCAATTCTCATGTATCTTTTTAATTATTTTCAACATATTTATAGATTATAATGTGTTTATATTTTCAGGAATTTATTGATCAATGTATCCAATTGAGAAGTACGAGGAGACTACACATATATTACGTATTTTCCAATACATAATATTTTTCTCAAATTTTTAATTTGGTTGTTACTCTTAATTTTTTCACGAGTGATAACTCAACTGGATATGTAAGTTTAAAATGAGTACCAAACCACAACAATAAAAGGCAGCGATAGACACTTTTCACTGTCGGCAGGCGATGAGTTCAAATCCCGGCTTAAATTTAGATCCATCGAATTCGCTAAATGCAATTTGTTTATATATTATTTGTCGCTCAATGAACATGTTTTACACACAAGGTCTAATTAGACCGTTATCTACAGTTTAAAATGGCTATCAAATCACTGAAATATCCATGATGTCTCTAAGGAGCACTTTCGTGTAAAATCATTCCAGTTCTCTTCATATATATAAAATTATAAATGATCATACGAAAATTCCTGGTTTTATTATATAGCTTAATTATATTAATTAATTATGTAGCTTAATTATATTGTTATTTTCAAAAATTAAATTTTTATAATTTTATTATAACTTTGAAACTTATTAAATAGGTTAAATTTTCATATTTATTAATAAATTTCAATTAAATTTATTAATAAATAAATTTTCAAAATAAAATATTTAAATTATATCAAAATTTTGAATATGATTATGAATTTATACGTACACTTCAGTAATATATCCATTTGAAATATCAACATACTTTTTTAATATATATATACATACATATATATACATACATACATATATATATATATATATATATATATATATATATATATATATATATATATATTGCTTACCGAATTTTATAAATGAGATAAGATTTTTGTATTCATCAAGCGATATGAAATTTTATCATATTTATAATAATGTTCATCTGTACACTAAATCCCAAGTGAGTCTCATCAAAACAGTCATAAATTCTAATCAAAATCTTTCTTTTTTTTAAGACAGTGTTTATTTTTTTTTTACATAATTGTAACAACGTACATATTTTTTAACCCAATGACAAACATAAACTTTATTTAAATTAAATTAGTCTTATATTTTCAGTTTATTGCTACGAAAGGTTTTATAACAAATGTTCCTGAGAACAAATTTCCTTCTTGCTTACATTCTCTTAAAAATGACATAAAATTTATTTTGCTAATAGAAAGCATGAAATAAATTCAGATTCGAGAAATTATGTGTTTCCATGGGCAGAACACAAATGAATACTTTACATTCTTTCATTCAAAAGAATCCTCGTACATCAATATAAAAAGAAATAATAAATTATAATTATTAAATTTAAGTACTTCGAAACTGGTGTAAATCAAGAAGAATAACTGCATATTAAATAAGAATTATAATAGCATATTATGAACGTTCAACAACTTTCTCAGGACTCCAAAAAAAAAAAAAAAAGCAATTTGCTTATGAATCAAAAAGCCACAGGATGAGTTTAACAAGAGAGTATTAAAGCTATATTCAAATGCATTTGAACATCTTCATATTTCATAATTGGAATTAACATTAAATAAAAATGAATTCTATAATTATCACAACGATATAAAAACCGTGCATGGGCAAATAAATGTAAAGGAAGCTCCTATTATTCAATACAAAAGGTTTTTGATTAACCAAGGGCATAGTGTCTTTTGAAATATATTGAAAAAAATATGTGAATTTGATACAACAAATTTATAGAGTATTCGAATGGAACAGAAATCTGATTAAATTTCGTTGCATTTTTAGAAATAGAAATAATTCGTTTCAATACATATATAATCTTGATAATTTAAACAAAAAAAATTTTCATAAAGAAGAAAAATTGGGTTTAAGTGAAAATCACAAAAACAAGGCTTAAAGTCTAAAAATTAGGCTTCTTTAATTTTAATCGTTAATAAAAAAATAAATATAGAAAAAATTCATGTTGGTAATTATTTATAAGCAAATAATAAAGATAAAACTATGCATTATCTAAAATTTATAAATTCCTTACTTCCCATTAAAATTGCATTTTGAATTAGACGTGTAGCATGTAAAAGACATTTATAATAAAATAAACTCATTCGCGGAATACTTTGAATACCTTTAAAAGTTATATAATGTCAAGAGATGAAAATTTTCTTTTTAATTTAATCTGCGCTTTTATTTCTTACTTTTGTTTTAGCGAATAGCTAAATCAAATTTATAGATCTTTCTTTGAATAAATTATTCTTTCAGTCTGTGAAAACGATTTTGCCTTATTATGAATTAAACATAGTGTTTTAATAGTTTTAGTTTAAAATATGAACTTGATCACAGAAGACAAGTATTTATGCGTTAAAACATGTTGTATAAAGCATAGAATTATATATATTATATTTGAGAAAGAATATATTAAATATTTAATCGTGATAAGGCATTATCCATATTGGTTATAACATAAATTAAATTTTTCCACTAAAAGTTTAAAAAAATTCAATATTTTTACAAGTTTCTCAACATTTATGATATATTTTAATGCTGGCTAATGATGTCTCTGGCTTTTGAAGTGAAGGAAAACATAAAATTGGGCCACATTCGAGTATCTTGAGGGAAAAAATCCGATATATTTTCATATACCCACCCCAAGAGTGCAAAAAAATTTTTTTCAAAATAACAAGGAACAGACCTGAGTCTTTCACGATATAGAATGTGGCTCAATCACACACACATATTGGGCCTTATTGAATGCTATTGTAGTTTTTCATAATGCATAATGGACTATCTAACATCCAAAAGACGTTATGTGGTATATTAAACATTCTTCAAGGATTGCCTTCCAAAAGGAATTTTCATAGATAATGGGTCACATACACGTGCCATAAAGATGAAAACAAGGAAATTTCCTATCACTCATTACGTTAGATGCATGCAGAAAGCAGAGTTGCAATATACATATCCCACTGCACAACAATAGGTGGAATTGAATCTGGAACTTACTATTCTAGAGTGGGATTCTTAATGTGATATTTGAGAAGGTCATATATATGATTTACAAATTACAACGGGATAAATATTTGAGATTTTAAATTATGCTAACCTTTAAACAGTATCGTGAATGAAATCTCACCACATAAAATTGTTTTTTTCAGTGTGATTTATTTTTATGATACACCTTAAGTGTCAAACATGATTGAATCACAATTCATCATATTTTGATGCATAACTTGAATTATTTATCTTAACGAGCTATACAAACTCAAACCATTGATCAAATAATCAATGGTTTAGTTTAGGTAAATCACACAAAAACGTGCCCAATGTTACATACAAATTTCTCTTAACTTTAACACTCCGATATTTTTTTTTTATATAAATTAACTATTTTCTTCTCCAGCCCAGTTGAGTTTGAATGAGAAGCTGAATATTTATTTAGGATATAATTATAAGCAATCTTGATTTCTCATAATAAAGCTTCATAGTGACGTTAAAATATAAATCAATGAAATGCAGGAAAAAGTTTTTTTTTCTTTTGCTGGTATTTTTTTCAAACCACATTTTAAATAATTGAGATTTCTAAACATACCATAATAGTAAACTAATTTTTTGAGTAAATTTTTAATTTACTTGAAGAAGTTTTGGAAACACATTTTGAGGTTGTAATTCCAAAAAAAAAGATTTTTCCTTTTAAAATATATATTTACATTCTCATCTAAGTAATTTTTTTCATTATTTACTAACAATCTTGATCAAAATGTAAAATCAACAATAAATTTTGTAAGAGAGCAGTTGGATTGATCTTGAATTCAGTCTCACTGTTGCACTCTCAAATTGTCATAGCTCATGATAAATTATAGTGCATAAAGTCGGTGAGTTCATCACTAATGGTTAAAACTATTTTTTATTAATATTTTTATTATTTTATAGAAAAATTTTCATATTTATTAAAAAA
>JAPDSC010110757.1:0-10950 GCA_026290005.1 Latrodectus geometricus | reverse complement strand
AAAAAACAAAAATAAGTGTATATAATTATATTAAAATGTAAATGTGTATAATTGAAAATGAAAGTAAAAACAAAATTCATAAAATTGATGTTATAAAAATTTAAATAAATGGAAGAAATCCAATCGCCTTTAAAAAGGCAAAAACATTTTTGTGGGGCGGCTCCCCCACCAAATCATACATAGTTAAAATGTCTGTATGAAAAAATTTAAAACGGTAAAGGTTAAAATATGGACATGAAATTAAAATATGAAAAACAGTAAATGGTTCATCACACGTTTCACACCATGGATTTAATTCACTGTTTATTCACAGAATAGATGTTTGTGTGTTAAACGTGTGTGTCCGATACGAAGGCGAGTCTATTTAACATCTGCTCTTCGTAACGTTAAAACAGATAATGAAGTGACGGATGAGAAAATTGAATGTAATTTATTGACAACCTGCATATTCCATGATTCCTGTCAAAGAGAATAAATTAATGATTTAACACCCCTTCTCACACCAGAGAGCGGAACTGATGGTAAAATTTGATTTGATGCAGCTTTTGCAGCTGCATCCGCTCTCTCATTCCCATCAAGACCTACGTGACTTGGTACCCAACAAAATAAAAGTTTGTAACTCTTGCCAGCAAGGGATTCCAATACTCTGAAAATCCTAGACACAACAGGATGACTATTAAAACTCTTGCCTCTCAAACTTCTAAAACACTCATGCTGTCAGTGTATATACAAAATTGATGACAGTAATCTGTATTCACCTGCTGAAGAGCGTGGTAGATAGCTGTTGTTTCAGCAGTAAAGATGGAGTAGGATGAATGAATGTGGGCTGTAACTAAAAGATGTATTATTCATGAAAATACCACAGCCAACATCTGCTGATTTAGAAACATCTGTGAATACAGGTTTGTATAATTGATACTGACAGCGATGAGAAGAAAATAGCTGTTGAAAGACAATAGGTGTTGTGTCAGATTTTCATTATTGAGCAAAGGAATAAATAAAATCAAGTGTCAGGTGTTACCAAAGCGGATGAGCAAAGTAATTTGGTGATTCAATCCGCAAATCACGTAGATCAGTCAAAGACAAATGTGACTTGATTCGTGTGAGAAAAGGTAGGATGCTCATTGGACGAGCATCGTGAAACCTTTTAATAGAGGCATTTGGAGCCATGGAGCGTAATGGATGATGAGGGGTCAACATAACCTTAGCGTAGTAATTGAGAGACAGCTGCATTCGTCGCAGGTCTAGTGGTAATTGATGACATATTACATATAGACTCTGGACGGGTGATGTGCGAAATGCACCTGAACATATTCTCAAGGCAGAGTGATGAACAGTGTCCAATCTATGTAAGACAGTAGGCCTTGCAGATCCATACGCAACTCATTCATAGTCAATGCAGGATAAAATCAAGGACTGATAAACCCGAAGGAGTGATGAGCGATCTGCACCCCAAGATGTATTTGATAACACTTTGAGGATATTAAGCGATCGCTCATACTTCTTCCGCAGATATAAAATATGCGGAAGAAAAGTTAATTGTCGGTCGAATATCACTCCTAGAAATTTCACCTCATTGACCACAGGTATTGGTGTATTGTTGATTTAAATATTTGGATCATTATGCAAGCTTGTCTTTCTACAAAAGTGGACACAACTACTCTTGCCAGGAGACAGAGTATGGCCATTTTCAGCACACCATGCAGCTAATTTATTTACAGCAGTTTGTAATTGTCTCTTAATTAATCGCATATTGGACCCCTGACCTGATATTTGCAGGTCGTCAACAAACAATGTTGCTTGTATAGATGAAGGTAGATGATGAAGGATGTTACTAATGAATAAACTAAAAAGTGTGACGCCTAAAATTGAACTCGGAGGTACACTTTCAGATTGAGTAAAAGTATTGGAAAAAATAGATCCATACGAACTTTAAAATCACGGGAGCGTAAAAAAATTCTGGAGGAATATCGGCAGATTACCCCGAAAGCCAAAAGCATATATCCTACGGAGAATTCCATAACGCCACGTACGGTCATAAGCCTTCTCTATGTCGAAGGAAATGGAAACGAGATGGTACCTCCGCAAAAAAGCATTTAGGATCTGTGTTTCCAATTATGTAATATTATCAAGAGTGGATCTTCCTTTGCGAAAGTCACTCTGATTAATATGAGTACAGTTATTCTTTTCCAAGACATATACGAGACGGGCATTGACCATACGTTCGAGTGTCTTACATAAGCAACTCGTCAGAGCTATAGGTCGATAATTCAAAGGATTAGAAGGATCTTTGCCAGTCTTTAGGATCGGAATTGTTATTGCTTCTCTCCAAAGGGATGGGAATTTATTTTCAGTCCAGATCCTATTGAAAAAAAAAGCAGTAAGTTCAACAGGGAGTCTGGACTTAAATTTTGAAGCATGCGATAGCTGATTCCATCGGGTCCTGGACTGGTGTTATTAGTCTGCTGTAATGCGTTCTTCAATTCTGACATCCTAAATTCGCAGTTGTAAGGTAAGACTTGCCCCTGATTGAAACGAATTGGAATTCGTTCAGCACGACTCTTTGTCATTAAAAACGAAGTAAGAGTAAAAGTCAGTGCTTGAAACATGAGCAAAAGTTTCACCAAAGACGTTAGCAATATCCATAGGAGAAGAGTATATAGCAGCTCCGGTTTTCAAAACAGGAATTGAAAATTCTGTATAGATACCATTGGCTGCTTTAACTTTTCTCCATAACTGCTTGCTGGATGTGGAAGGTGTAATTGAAGAAACATAGCGAGACCAAGATTACTTCTGACTTTGACGACAAGCTCTGCGAGCAATGCTTTTGCTCTCTTAAATGCAATTAAATTCTCCGTTGTGGGGTATCTTCGGAATAACCCCCATAACTTCTTTTGTTTTTTATAAGTTTTTTGACATTCATTGTTCCACCACGGTTTGCAACGCCTATGTGGTATAGAAGAACTTTTGGGTATTGTTGCATCAGCTGCATTTATTATTGTTTCAGTGACTTTTTGAACAGCATCATCAATATTCTCGATCATGACCATTTTATCATCAACGACTGCCAATTGTGTAAATAAAGGCCAATCAGTCCGACTGTACACGTAAGCAGGTAGAAGTTGCCTTACATTACTACCTCCAGTCTGGGAGATAAGCGGGAAATGATCGCTGTTATGCAGATCATTTCCCACTATTAAATTTAACAACGGTAGAATTGATGGAGAACAAATAGCGAGATCAAAAGAATGAAATGTTCTTGTGGGTGTGTGGAAATATGTTTTCTCGTCGGTATTTATCAGACAGAGGCTGTTATCGGACTAAACTGCTCAATCTGATGACCGCGAGAATTCGTATCACTACTTCCCCTCAAAGAATTATGCCCGTTAAAGTCACCTACTAACAAAAAAAATCTAGGCAGCTGATCAACTAATGTATCGAGTTCTTCATGGTGGATGACATCATGTGGTGGCAAATATAAACTACAGACTATAATCAAGCATGTTGTGTGAATTCTCACAGCCACAGCCTGTAGAGTAGTGTTTAATAGTTGGACAGTGCTGGGGTAGTTATTGGATGTTAATATACAAACACCACCAGACACTGTTCCATTATTACCACCATCTCTTCTAAAGTAATTGAACTCACGGATGGAAATACTATTGGTAGACTTCAGGAATGTTTTCTGAAGTGCCTAGCACCCGGGGTTATGCACTGAAGCTAGAGATTTGATGTCATTAAGATGAGAACGCAAATGACGGCAGTTCCAAGAAACAAAGGAAGCTATTATTTATGTTGAAATGCTCCTCTCCCTGGGCTAGGAGGCTTCTAGTGTCTTCTAGGCGAGTGTCTCCATTGACTCCTCGAACGATATGTCGTCGCCCGAGAGATGAAGTGACACAGCGTCAGCCTCCAGGAATAAGGCTTTGCGAGTGGTAATGGAGGGTCTATAAGAACCCTCCTTAGATTATTTTAATTTCAAAGCCTTCATAGATTTGGATTTAGCTAATGGAGTTTTTCCGAATATTTTTGAAGATGATAATTTTGACTTTTGAGACATTTTATGGGGTAATTTTGACAAAGGAGGTGAAATAACATTAGTTTGTGTACCAGTTGGCTTACATACTTTTTTGGTCGTAGTTGCATAAGTAACTCCAGATTTTGGAGTACGTGAAGTAACTATACATCGAGCCTCAGGATATGAACATTTGTTGTTAATCTTAATTGTGGCGATTTCTTTTTACATAGAGGACAACCTCGAAAATAGGAAGGATGATCGTCATGGCAGTTGACACATACCTCCTTCGCCGTACAGTTCGTGCAATCGTGACCAACTACTGCCCAACATGCGCAAGTAAGTTTGCCTCTGCAGGCGCTTTTCGAGTGTCCATAACGTAGAAGCATCGCAGTAGATTTGGAATATATGGCCGAAAGGGTAAATTCAAATACGCAGCTTTAACAGACTGCGGAAGATCTAGCGTCGTAAAAGTCACAATAAGATGTTTCATGTCAATATACTTATCATCTCTTCTGACTGTTATACGTTTAACGCTACAGATCTTCTGATTCTGAAGATTTTCGAGAATCTCATCCGTTGGCGTATTCAAATCAACAAATCATTGGCTGACACAACACCACAAGAAAAGTTCTGATAATCATGAGACAAAACAGTTACTTCTAAATTAGCCAATTTGCAATTATGGCAGCCTGAGTCTCCGATGCAATCTCAACCAGTAAGTCCCCTGAACGCATTTTCTGAATTTTCTTCACCTCCCCTACACAGCTCGATATCCCTTTTTCAAATAAGAAAGGAGACACAGTTGTGAAATTTCCTTCCTTTCTTTTAATTATAAAACATTTTGGTTTTAGTTTTTTAAATTGTTGCTCCCGCGGGAGAAATGAAATATTTTTATTCTCCATATGTGTTTCCTTAAAATTTCGGGACCTGATTGCATCACCCAGAGAACCAGGAAAGGGCCGCGGTGGCCTGGTTGGTTAGGGCGTCCTTCTCGTTACCAAAAGGTGGTGAGTTCGAATCAAGGCTTAGCCGAATATCCATCGTGTTCACTAATGGAGACTGGGGCACGTTAAATCCGTCGGGTCGCAATGCCCTCCATGTTCCCATAACAAATTAATACCTCAAGGGGAGGTTGGAGCCAGGCTTTGGAGCTTCACTGGTTTCAATCTCTAAATTGGAAGTTTCAGGTGGTGCTGCCATCTATAAGCCGAAAGTCGTACTTACACCTACGAATGAGAGTGCTCTATTAAAACGGAAGACGCTCCCTCTCTGACTTCATTCGCCTAGTCTCTGACGGGCGGGCTTGGCGTTGCCAATTGTCATTAAAAACAAAAACATTTGTAAAACACAGCTTAAGAAAAGAAATGGAAAAAATGACGAGAAATTATTAAAATTATACATTACGTATACTTTATTTTCACAACCATTTAATTTAATTAAATTAGCTATGGCATCATTTTGGAAAATAATGAATTTAAAAGAGGAAATCAAAAATCTGTGATCAGTATACACAGAATCTGTTTGTCACATTTAAAACCGCCGTACATATATAGTAAATACTATATACCTCAAAATTCACTATAATTTATTTCGGAGATAAAGAAAGAAAACTGCACATTGTAACAAGTATTGGGTTATGCGGGAAGTAGTTTAGTTTTTTCCCGACAGAGGATTTAATAGTATTTTTTCGAACCCAACTTCACACTTATATATAAGCCGCATAATCATTTTAAGCTTTATGTATAATAAAGTTTTGAGAGCTGATATAGCAAGGCTTATGTTTGTAAAAGTTCAATTAGTTTTTGGTTGGTGCCCTTTTAAATATGGAAAGCTATATTCAGCATTTTAGTCATATTTCACTTTTTTACTATAGAAAAGGTAAAACTCCTGTTCAAGCTGAAAAGAAATTAACTGATGTGTATGGAGAAGATGTGTTGACTGTACGCCAGAACTGGTTTGCCAAATTTCGATCCGGCAACGATTTTAATGTCGAAGATACACCACGTTCAACTCAAACAACTCATAGAACATTTCTTCCTATTATAAGCTATTAACTGCGAAAGTGCTAGTGAATTATTTAAAATTTTTAAGCGGAAAATAAGTGTATGCATGTAAAATGATGCTCTAAACAAACATTTTAAATTATTATAAAAATCATATTCTAACCAAAAACTAGTAAATTAGAAAACACAATTATAAAGCCTTTTTAGTGAATCTGCTTTTAAAAATTCTTAATAAAAATATTGAATTAAAATATCACCAAGAATAAAGTCTAAAAACATTTTTTTAATTATTTAAGGAATTTAAAGAAGCAGAATTAAAAGATGAATTGTGTATTTTAAAGTGTTTTATGTCGAAACGATAGTTCACCATATTTTATAGTTAAATAAAATTGGTCAGAATGGCAACCATAGTGAAAGCCAGGATGTTAACATTTTGAGAATAAGATACAAGTTCAAGTGTCAAATTCCTCACTTGAATATGGTTAGAAATTATGAAGTGCTTGGGGTAATATATTTTACAGGTAATCAATTAGTTCCTTCCTTAATTCTCTTCTATGATATTTAATATTGGGTATTTCCTGGCGTTAAAGGGTGAGTTTCAGCTGAGATGTCAGCTTCGTCACTTGATAGTGGTTCAAACTAACAAGGCCATTGGCTATTTTGGGTAAAGTTTACTTTAGAGCAACCCTTGATTTTTTGGCTATATTTTCAAAGCTAAGTTAGGCTCCAGAATTTTAATAATATAACGGCAACACCAAGTTAGTTAAAGCGCAGAAAATATCATGGTTACCAGATATTAAAATTTATCGCCAAATTTTTCACGAAACCAAGGGGTACCCTAATTTAATTTACCCGCTGTATTCAATGGCTTTTGAAATGGCGGAAGCAGTCAGCCGTAAATGAAATACAAACAATGATTTTTATAAAATAATGATATCCACTTAATCTTAAAAAAATGTGACAAACTTAAATTTATTAATTAAAAATTAAAACGGTATTTTTTATTTATTTATTTATTTTTTATGATTCCTTCCGTAGTAAACAGAATAATATTTACGTTGTATGATAATATTTTTAAGAAATAAAACAAATAAATAAACGGTTGGCCTAATCTTTAGGGTGCCCCTTGGTTTCTCGCAGATTTGGCACCAAGTTGAATATGTTGAATATAATGATAAACATTCCTTTTTGTATTAAAAAAAATCTAATTTTAACTATTAAAATTTGTACAATTTTTAAAACTTTGTACCATTACTTAATATTTTCGACGCCATTTTGTTTTTTTAAATAAGTAGAAAAACGTGTTTGGTGACAAAACAAATCGCCAATTTTTGCCAAGGGGCACGTCAAAATATAGTTTTCTCTAAATAAACATCAAAACATAAGCAACCTTTAATTTTCCTGTTGCATAAAAAATTGTAGCTTTTAATGTCATGAAAATATAAAAGTATTTATCACTTGTAATCACTATAGAAGGAAAATAAACAACAAAAGAAATAGAGACAACGTTATATACTGACTAGAAAAGGATATTTTCATAATAAACATGAAAATGAGACTTAGTTTTAAGAATATTAATAACAATGAAAATTTTACAGTACAATGAAAATTTTACAATTGAAAATTTAGAGAAAGTTGTTTTAAGAGCATTTAAATCTTATTTTAGATTTACAGGAATTTGAAAATTCATTTCAACAATACAATGCATAACAGGAATGTTCATTTTTATTGAAAAAATGAAATAAACTTTGTTCAAAAGTATCATTTGTTTTAAAATAAAATTTTTTATCTTGATATTGACAGATTCCTTCCTTCCAAGTATGAAATATATTTAGTCGTATCAAAAAGAAACAATTTTATAATGCTAAAGACCTCCTTAATTAATTTTTTTCATAAAATATAGACATAGTTCTGGTTCAAATTAATCTTTATATATATATATACCTTCTAATTTCTGAATTTTTTTATAATTCACTTTAAAATACACTGCCTGACATAGATAATCCAACACCATGAAGTTGTAGACATATAAATATGCAAATTTCGGAGATTACGCTGTGGAACATGCTATGCAAATAATGTAAAATGCAAATTGGTCATGGGATTATTTATTAAGGACAACCCAACAGTCTTATCTCTTTGACGCTTAGGAAATCCAGTATTTCGGGAAGTTCAAACCTGCAGAAGACACGTATGGATGAAGTGATGACTGGACAACGACATCGAAGACAGTTCCGGCAAACGGACGGTTTTGTGAGAGGTCGAATTGTTGGCTTACGTACGGCTGGTTGGTCCTACCGTCGTATCGCTGCTGAAACCCGCCTAGATGCATGAACTGTGCATAGAATTTGGACCAGATGGGTGAATGAACAAAATACTAATAGTTGCATAAGACCAGGTCCATCTAGACGGACAACAGAACTGACGGGTCGACGTATCCGAAGGGCAGCTAGTGCGGCCTCGCAATCAACTTCTCTTGAGATTCTGCGCTATGTGTAGCCAGTTCTGGATGCTCCAATATCTGCGAGAACAGTTGCACGACGATTGACAGAAAGTGGCTTGTACAAATCCTGCCCTTTACGGAGACTGCCATTAACGCCAACGCACCGTAGAGAGAGATTGTGATGGTGTCGTCAAGGAGCCACTTGGACGACTGAATAGCAGAATATGGTGTTCAGCGACGAGTCTCGATTTTGTTTGACAAATGATAGTCACCGGGTGAGAGTCTGGAGGCGTCGAGAAGATAGAGCCAATTCGATCACTATTGTTGAACGCCACACAGCTCGTCAAAGTGGAATAATGGTTTGGGGTGCAATCAGCTACGATAGCAGATCACCCCTAGTACATCAGAGGCACATTGATGTCACGACGGTACGTTGATGAGGTGCTGCAACCTGTTGTACTACCTTACCTTCAGCAGCCGCAATATAGTATTTTCTAGAAAGATAACGCAACATCGCACACGGCACTAGTCAGCAGACAAGCCTTGCAGAATATCCAGTTGCTTCCTTGGCCTGCGATGTCTCCTGATCTTTTCCCGATAGAGTATATCTGGGATGTGATTGGACGTCGTTTGCCTGTTATGCCCCAGCCTCCGTTGGAGGACGAACTGTGGAGAATGGCTCAGACTTTATGGGCTTCTATCCCCCAGGACACCGTTCGCACATTAATTGACTCTCTACCTCGCAGAGTGTCTGCTTGCATCACCGCGACAGGCGGCCATACTACTTACTGATTTTCTGCATATTTCGTCAATGTATAAATTTATCTTTTTGTAAATAACATCACTTATTTATATATGAAAGTTCTCTGTGTATCAATTTTTATCATATTCTATCCAAAATTTTTTGGTGTTGCATTTCCTATGTCAGGCAATGTATAACATTAAAATAAAATATAACAAATCAAGAGAACTGGCACGAATCACATGTTGTAAAAGGATTTTTAGAAACAAAATTATGATACAAAAATATATTAGATATTTTGTAAGGCTATAAATGAAATATTTGACGAATATTGTATTTTTAAACTATTAATGGCATTTAAAAAAAATGGCACAAAAAATTAAATGCATTTATTAGAAATATGTGAATTTCTTAAAAAAAATAGTTTTATCATAAAACGATAAATTTTATTTAAACCAGTTAAATTTATATAAGTCACATAGTTATAAATTTAAAACATTTTTCAAAAGTAGATGCCTATAACGCAAAAACTTTTACATTTTTTAACGATTTCTTTAATATCACTGGTTTTATCATTGGTACTTGAAATAAGTTAAATATTTTCCAGGTGTTTTTACTCGATAAGCACACTCAAGACTTAGGCAAACTGATAAATATGCTTTGCCTTTTTAAAATCTACGGGCACTTTGCAAATCGACTTTTTTTTTTTTATCTTAAACTAGTTTGAATATATTACATTATTTTTCTTTTAAGTATAGCTTGTTCATTTATGACAGATTATACTTAACGGATAAAGGTAGCGGTATTCTGGTTAATTGGGGCTGGATGCTATTAAATTAAATAATATTTTAAAATATAATAATATATTTTTCTAAAAGTTAATAATATTTTTATACTTAGAATTTTTAAAGTTAAAAACAGTTTTAAATTACAAAAATTTTTTCAGGCTGACTCAAAAATATTTAATTTAAGTTACTTTAAAATAATTAAAAAATTTTAAAAATTTCAATGTATACTTTTAAATTTCATTTAGCTAACATTATTCCTATGAACCAGTTTTCTCTTTTAAGCACCCAAATTTGTGATTTTTTCCCTATTTTTAGTGGTATGTTATAAAAAATTTATGACTACGATAAATTACATTTTGTAAATGGGTATTCACTAAAACTCCAATAAAAATGACATTTTGAATTCATAAAATGTTGAGTTTTCAGTATTAAGTAATATTTGTCTTCTGCTGTAATTACTGAAAATTATATAAATTGTTGAAAGCCTAATTGTTATTTATTATTTTTTTAAAATACACATAATTGTGAATTATTACTCAGAATATTTCCCAATTATATGTATTTTAAAAGAATAATAAATGTTGTTGTTGCTGCTTATCCCCCTGTTGCAGGAAAGCCCACACCAAGTCCAGAAGATCTGGCATGGGGGAGTATGCAGCTTCTTTTTTGGAGAGGAACCACAAGGGTTGAAGACAGACTCGACCTCTGAACACACTTGCAATAGGTACCCATTTATAGGGTAGGCAACCACTAACACACAAAGAAAGGACAAAGACAAGAAAGAGAGAGAGAATGTACATCCATGCCCGAGCCAGACCTCGATTCGAATTCAGACCTCCCTATCCGCAAGTCAGGCATGCTAACCATTAGACACAGTAGGTGGCAGAATAATAAATAACAACTATCCAACGTAATTATTACTCAGAATATTTATTATATAGTTTTGAAATTTTTTA
>JAPDSC010110751.1:2617-18232 GCA_026290005.1 Latrodectus geometricus | reverse complement strand
TTTTTTTACATTAGTTTATCATGAGTATTCTTTCTTTTTAATTTATACAAAAGTGGCTATTATACAATATTTAGCTATTTTTATAAAATTACTTAAATATCAACTGAATTTCACAAGTAAATATCACTTCAGTTTATTCAAACTCTAATTTTCTCTTATACTTTTTTGGGTCAATTCCTAGGAGGCGATAAAGCGATGAAATGCGCCAAACTGGTTTTTTGCATCAGAATGTTATTTTGTGTTTGTATAATTTAACGTAATTTCAAAATATGTTTGATGTACTTGCATCCTTGAAGCATTTGATTAGTGTTTCGTTTTTCATTTGATTACAATTTAAATGTATGAAATGATTGATTTCACATTTGTTCATATGTTGATAGTTAAATTTGAATATAAATTTAAAGTGATTTTTTTATTTTAAATTATTAAATGAAATTTACCGTGAAAGTTAAAGTTTATAAAATAAATTTATTTTTAAATTATATAATTATTAAATTTTAGTATTTGTGTGTAGTTAGTGATAGAAAAGTATGGATGATGATAAATTTGCATTTTTTTTTTTTTTCCAAGCAATGATTAGTTATTTTTTACTTTATTTGTTATTCAATTAAAATTGCTGTTGTATGTAATAATTTATGTAATTTATTGTATAAAATGTTGGGCATAAATTAAGGTTTACAGTGAATTGTAATGCTTAAACTTGAGTTTCTTTCAAAAAAGTGTATGTTGTTTACATTATTGATTTAGCTTTATTGCCTGGTTCTTTCAAGGATTAGACTGTGTTTATACTGATGTTTTTAAGATGGGATCCACAACCAAGTTAATTAAAATCTGAGTTTTCATAAAAATGTATGTTCCTTATGTTTTTGTTTCAATTTATTGCCAGGGAGTTATTATTATTATTTTTCTACTGTTATTATTATTATTTTTTTTTAAGGAGGGCACAATTGTTTGGATTTGTTTTTTATTATGTAATATTTGTGAAATTAGTTTCTAGTAATAAGTATTTTGATACTTCAGCAGTAAGTAATTATAACAAAATATTCGAAATTTTGATATCTGTAATTTAAAATAGCTCAAAGTTCAAGCTTGAGCACAATCAGGATTTTGCAAACTGGATATTGCGCAGTGACATAATTTAGGTTGGCAAAATAACTATGCAGTGCTTGGCGTAAAAAATTTAAAATCCTGCCAAACCCATGCAGGTTTCTAAGATTTTATCCCATTCTGATTGGTTAATTGCTTTAGACTTTTAGATAATGAGTGCTAATTGGACTTAAACCAATAGTTTAAGGTAGATTTGAAATTATGAATATCTTAGCACAGATGTGAGAATTAAACCCATGAATTGTTAAACCAAAAACCAGAGTGCTAACCATTTGATTTTCAATTTAGCAATTAAATTTTTTGAAAGATATAACACAATAACTATGACATAAAATTCAAGCAATGCATCAGAGAAATATAAGGCATGAAAGAATTACCAAAAAAAAAGATTTATTACAAAGTTAATTCTATTAATATTTGTATAAATATTTAAAAATAATCAGTTTAAATGTTTGCAAGTATTCTACACTTGCAAAGAAAAAATATCTACTCTGATAATTATTATGCACATGTGCAATTACTTCTAGATGTGAATACTTTATAAATCATTAAAAGGAAAGGTTTTACTTCAAAATAAGTTGAATACAGTAACTAACCTCATTAGATGTATTTGACAGGCAAGATTCAGGTACATAGATAAAACATGTTTTGACTGAAGTAAATTTTACACAGGCAGTGAAAGAATTCATCCCAAATAATAAAATATCATACTCTGAAACTAAAAATATATAATACATTATATAAATTTATATGTATAAATAAAAATAAAATACACACAAAAATTGTTAACATTTTCAAGATTTTAAAAAGTTCTTAAGCTTAAGTTACATAAGGCAAACTGGAACCCAATCCTAGATTATAGTTAAAGAGTTTACTGTATTTTCTGCTATATATTTATAATGTATAAAAGCATAATTATGATTTATTTAGTATAATTTAAGCTGTTGTTTAAACAATTAACAATTATCCCATTTAGATTAAAGGGGAAATATTTGATTTCTTTTATATTAAAATTATATATATTGTGCATACAAAAGATTTTAAATAATTTAAAACTGTTGATTAATAGAAAATTTATAGAGAAATCAAATTTTTAACATTATACTAAACATTATATGTCAGAAAATTTTTATGTGTGATGAAATATTTTAGCTAATTTTTTAAAATAAAATTATTAAAAAGTTAGCTAAAATATTCAGAGTGAATAATTACAGGGACAACGACAAACAAATCTTATTTTTCAACATATATGGGTGTAATTAATAAATAATGTTTCTAATTCCATTACAACTGATACAAATAAAATATAAGTTAGAAAACATAAAGAATAAAATACATAAGACCAAATATTTTAAAGAAACTCAATATTTCAGGATAATTTAAAGAAATATTTCATATTCTAATAAATAAAAAAATTATTAAATAATAAATTAACATTGTAAACAACAATAATTGGTATCTTTTTACAAATATCCAATGAAAATTTAATGTGATAATTGATGCTAAATTACTTCATTAGACTTAACCAAACTATATAATTAAATTACTTACAAAATAGAAATAAAATACAATAAATTTTAAATTAAATATTTCAATAAATATTGTACTAAGTATAGTACAAAAAAGTTGGAGTACAATTCAAATGTAAATAAACTAGAAATATCAGAAAAAATTAAAGTACTTTATTAAATCTAACTTCCAAATATTCGATTACCACTTATGCATCTCAAGACCAAAATAAACAAATTTCCTTACAATTAATAATTATCTTTTAAAAGGGTTGAATAGAAAGTTCAAATTGAATTTTTAAAAATGGAGTTAATCAAATAAAATTTTCAAGAGCAGTGAGAGAATTTTCTCTATTTTTTCAAGCTACTATTTACTCAACATTTTTTTATCTTGCAGAGAGAATATTGAAAAATTTGACACAATAATATCTACTGATATTGCTTAATTAGTAATAATAAAAATAAGTAATAAAATAATACAAATGCAATTCAGCATAAAATTGATTTTAAAAGATCGATGTTTAGTTTACTTAAATGTTTATTCGCTGTGAGCCTTTTATAATTTCTGACATTTACTACTTTTAAAATATTAAAGAAATTTCTTTTCTTTTTATTAATATGAAAAAAATTTTGATAGAATTTTACCAAGTAACAGATGTCATTCAATATAAAGCTTAATTTATTTTATTTTAAAAATTTATAGTTAGTATTGCAAATTCTATTGAAACAATCTTATTGTGTACTAATATAAAACTGGAAAAAAATTGACATTAAAATATTTATTCCTGCTATTACGGTGCATTCTTAAGAATACTTTATACACTAATTATTGTATATAAGGTATTCTTTATACACAATAATTAGTATATAAAATATTATATAAAGAATTATTTATAAAGTACATTATAATATTTGCATGCGGGGTAGATAAAGTTTTATCAACTTACTAATTGTGTGAATAAAAAAAAAATAACTTCTAAATCCAGAAGTTTCTTAAATATACTGATACATCAGTATATTGATATAATACAGTATATAGATAATAGAGGCAGCATTCACCCTTTGGATGGAAAAGTCAAAATAAACTGTTGAAATGAATCTAGCCATTTAGAAACCAAGACAAGTTATTCATAAAATAAAGTACTGTACTAAATTTATGCTAGAATTCAATAAAAACTGACTAATATATTTATAGTAAAGGTTAGTTTTTATGAACTTGAAAGGACAGTTAAAATAGTTATTAAATTAATTTTTCTTTGATTTTTTTTCAGTGTAGTAGACTTCTTTTATGGCAAAAATTTGACACATGCCAAATAAAAATAAAATATTTAAATATTTTACAATATATCAAATTTTATAACTTGATAGACCTTTTTTACGCTATCTTAAGCTATTCACTATCAAATTAGCTTTTAAAGAAATAGTTTTTTTGACTCTGAAAAAAAAAAATTTTTAGTATCTCTATAAACTTTTAAAAATCATATGTATTAAAAATTTTCAAAAACATCAATTCAAATTTTTTAAAAACAATAATCTATTTTTCTTATTTCTATAAAAATTTTAATAATAATAAAATTTCTAAAAATAGATTAAAATCCTTAATTGTTTATGTATAAAAAGTTGAAACTGTCTTAAATTTTGTAAAAATATTGTGTGATATACACAAATAGCTATCTGTGACAAAGCTTTTAAATGGGAATATCAATTTACAATATTAAACATTATTTTTTCAGGTTTTAACTAAAATTGAAAAACTATTATTGAGTGTCACAAAAATAATGGTAGCATAACTGTTAGAAGCAGAATGCACATGCTTGATGCTGTTCTGTAAATGTGCCACAAATAACTACAAAGGGATCCGGCTAACAAAGTTAGCTTTCTGGATTATAAGACCTGTCATGAACTTGTATTATACATGGTGCAAAGGTAAAGATCCTTACATTAGCCTCAATATAAGCATCTTTTCCTCACGTCTGTATTTATTGTCAGTGCATAGAACAAAATAAGCCCCATCACTTAGAAGTACATATCACCAGTTAACTTTCAATTTAAAAGAGGTCAAAACTACTACTGCAAATACTTGTTTTCACAAAGTTATAGGGACTGATAAAATAGTTTATAAAAAAGAAAATAAGTTTAGATTTTATAACTAAATTTTCTTTTATCAATCTGCTGCTTTTATAAATATTATTAAACTAAGTTAAACTCCTATAGCACAACAGCCCATCAGGTGGCCAAGGCCTACGATGTCCATATCTGTTTTCTTGACTGACAGTTCTGGGATGTGAAACATAAATCTCAATTAGATGGTCAGCCTAACGCACAACCCCCAGATTTTAGTTCCCAAGGATGCTTTGCACTCAGTTTTATCAACCTACTGAAGGGTTGAAAAGCTGAATTCACAATTCACAACCTGACGATAGTACCTCGGAACTGTGAGTTAGGAGCATGAAATGCAACCACTACACCATCAGGTTTCTAATTAAGGTATTATTTAAAAAGTTTATTTAGTATATAAAAAGATTTTCAAAATAAAATTTACACTTAAAAACAATTCTGCTTTTCATTTTATTAATGATGAAATTTTTTTCCCAGCTTTAAATTTTTTATACTTAAAAACACATTTTTCGAACGTTTGAAAGCATTTTACACTTGCTTTTCTGAAAGAAGTAATTTCAATATTGCTAACAATTCACCTGTTGTTTTACAATCACAACACAGCATTTGCTTATTTAAAAGTTCATTTTAATTCTCATTCATTATGTTTACAATCAGTTAATCATTTGATATTCCTTATGTAAAAATTACATCCAAGTTCAGATTTTGAAAACCAAGGATTTCTTAACTGAACGTTCATGGATGTGTAACTCATCTTCATTCAAGTCATTGAGTAAAAGTTCTTCAGTTATGGTGATTTCTTCAATAAAGTTTACGTATCAAAATGACTTAGATATTTTTTGCAACATTATTTTGAACATAAATTAATAAATGCTTTATGCTAAGAAAGTCAACTTTAAAAAGCAATTCCAATACATGATCACACCTTACATGGCTACTTTGATATTGTCACTAAAAACTATTGATTGTACCCTGATGCATGAGATATAAGACAGGAGTTAGAGAAGGCAAAAGAAACTTCAAGAAAAATAATCCTGAACTTATAACAATATTTCTTATTCTTTCCATCAATTATCAAAAATATTTACATTAATGGAAAGCTATTTTCCATTTTTAAATACAAAAGAATGAAATAGGAATTAAACTTATCAATAAACCCTTAAAGAACTCACTGAAAACTCATACTTTTAATCAAACCCTAAATTTAAAATGAAATATTAAAGCCTGAACATCATAAAAGCAATGCAGAAATATTTTAATATAATTATTATATTTAAATTTGGGCCAATTTTTTCATAAAAATGTTATGAATCACGGTGATATTTCAAATTTTAATTATTAGCATATTTATTTCCCATTTACAATAAGTAAAAGTATGTGTTCTTATATATGAACGATATGGGGCCTAACTTTTCTTCAATATTAGAATAGTAGAACAGAATACTTTTTTGTTGCACCAACAAATGAGTAATGACGGTTTTAAAAGAAATATATGTAGCATTCTTTGATAAGGTTTGATTATTGGTTAATATAAAAGTTTATGGTATACAAATATAAATGTCTCATTTTTTGAGTCCTTAGTCAAGATGAAAATTGATGTGAATAGTATATTAAATTTGCAATAAATCAATATGAATAAAAGTACATATGGTTACCCCTCAAAAAAGTTGATGGTTAGAAATTTTAAATATAAAAAATTATCCAATTTAAAAATGAAAATTCATTGATTTAAAATATTTAAAAAAAATTTAGGCTAAATAAATAATAATCATAATAGATTTGACTATGAAAATTTTAGAATGCTTTTTCTTAATAAATTTAAGTCTTTAAAAACTTCATTATACTTAAAGAACTCTGTTTGGTTGTCTTTGATATAATAAATAATATACAAAATTTGCTTATATTGTAATGTTTACTATTTTAATATTTTATTTGCGTTTTTATTACTTTTATGTATGTTTATCACTATCAAAGAACCTATACAATAAATTTCCTATATTTAAAAGCCCCATATGGCCATTTTAAATAATGAGGCATAGAAAACAGTTATACAAAATATGACACAAAGATTGTACTTTTTTTAATTTACACTAAAAAATTCAAGTAGTTTTTTCTTCAGGAAGCCATGGAACAATCAACACCAAATCACCAATATGTTAAAAAAAAACTGCCATGCTTGTTATGCATTTTTCAAGATATGGTGAAATAACAATGCTTGGGTAACATTACACAGCATTTCTTTTTCAGAATTGAAAGTGAATATATAAAATATTGCTATTTCTCGATTGATGCTGATTTTTGCTACTGTCATATTTCACTATTATGATTGAGCAATTAAAATGACAGGAGTAGATTTAGTCCAAACAAGAACACTTCTAATAAAAATTAACAGTTAACTGTCTTTTTCTTAGGCGATTTAATGAAAAAATTTCAGCAAAGATCTCTCAAAACATAACAGTAACATAATTCAAATCAGCGAATTCGTAATTAAACAATAAAATTACATTTGAAATTTTTACCTTTAAATTTTCCTTCAAAAGCTATCGAACTAAAAATATAATGGCAACCCTAATTACTACTATAGAAAAAAAGGAAAATTTGAATTCATTGTTTTTACTGTTTGAAGTGAATAAATTAACCGCTAATTCAAACTTTAATTTATAAATTATGACTCTCCTTAAATAAACATATAATATAAATTAAATGATACAGAATTCAAATTAAAAGTTTATACATATTAAGAAAAAATTTTACTAGTATCAAACACTAATCATTCCAAACACAAAATAAGCCCTTTTCAAAACACTCATGAGCAACCTACGATTCTTCAACAAAGCAAAGAAAAACTAATATGTGTGTTTTTTCCTTTTCTCTCTCTCTCTTTTTTTTTTTTTTTTTTTTTTTTTTTACTTTCATTTTTGTTACATTCATTATCATAGAGTCAAAGTTCCCTTGATTATCATGTCTTGCTTACGTCAACTTTTATATATTTATAAAAACAATGTAGTTTAATATTTGAAATAGATCTAATTTAACTTGTCAAAAAAAAAGCTTAATTTAACTTTTGAGGCCTAATTTTTCTCATTATAATCAAAATTTCATCATATTTCATTTAAAATTCTATCACAATTGAATTGAATTTAAAAATATAATCGAATCACGATGCAATGATTCGGTTGTATTTTTTTTTCTCACATTTATCAAAAATTTCCAATTTAAAAGTAAAATTCCTTGATTCCAAAGAATGTGTTAGCATACAATTCAATAAATTTTATTTTCTGAGTTCAATAGAAATAAATTCATTAACAAAATTTAATATTAAGAACAACCATTAATAATCATACCATTATTAGTGGCATAATTTTTAGGTTATAAGTAAGTGTTTATTAGTCTGAAGATATAATTTGTATTATCACTCTATAGACGCGTTTTGCACACGGGGACTAATTTGTCAGATATCTATAGCTTAAAAATAGCTTCCGAACCACCCAAACTCCCTACCGCGAGTCAGAATTGAATCCAAAGCGTTTGATGGCTAAATATTTTATGCGCGTATACTGTAGTAAAGTGTAAATCAAGGTTATTTTTATATTAACTGCAATCGAAATATTTCACACTTTATGGTTATTTGTGCTTCTCGAACATTACCAAAAATCATATGATTGAAGCTGTAGGTCTAGTTTTTGTTAGATTGCTAGCCCAATGGGCCATATCGCTTCTATTCTTAATAAAGTAGATATTAGGCCTAATTTCACAATATAATACATAATAAAAAGATGTAACATTAAGGGTTAAAAGTATTCCCAAATTAGGTTCTTTGCATGATGATGAAAAATATTTACAAAAAATTACACACAATTATTTACAAAATATTGAGATCATGATTGAATTAAATAGTTAATATCATAATATATTCGATTTAATCTTATTGAAATTTTTTTTAGACTGGTATACAATTTTTGTGACATTACTTAAAGCAATTATGAGGAGAAGATATTAGCGACCTTTGTAAGGAAGGTCCTGCAAACCATCTTTTGCGCTGTCTTCGATAATAGCAACTGCTGGAGAAAAAGATAAAATTTTAAAATATATAAGATCTTTAATGACAATCAGGGCCGTGCCTGGGTATATGGCCGCCTGCGTGCCAGTCTGTATGGCCGCCCCCAGGATAACATTAAAAAAAACTACTTTAATTTTTAATGTTTATTATTATACACAGGCATAATTAAAATAAATAATAAAATAGCGCAATTTAATATTAAATTACTTAAAATCTATAATTAATGTATATTTTAATGCGCATAGGATGACATGATAAGAAAATCATTTATAAGCTTTTTAAGTAAAACATATTTTTAAACATAAATATGTCAAGATTTATTTTGAAAATGAAAACGGAGAGGAATTACCTGCTTGACTTTAATAATATCGGATCACACACAGGACACAAATAACGATTTATCCTCGCTAGTCTATAGACTAATACGACTAATAAGACGAATAAGACCGCTTACGCGACGCCGGTCAATTGAAAAAACTATTTCGGCTCTTCGCTCGTGCAATGTTCGAAAAAATTCGGATTCGCTGCATGACTAGGTATATAAATACTACAACGACATAATCAGTTTTTATACATTTCTTATTTCTGAGAAACTCTTTTTAGATAGATTAGATTAGAGAAACTGTTTTTACTTCGTATCTTAATGAAAACAAACCGATTGTATTTTTTCCCAGTAAACAACTTGTAACGATTTGGCCGCCTCTTAATTTCGGCCGCCTGCGTGCGGTGCACGCAATGAACGCCCGTCAGGCACGGCCCTGATGACAATGATAATATCAAGTTTATAAAACTAAGCAGAATGAGATGGGAAGGGCATGTAGGAAGAATGAGCCCAGAACGAACAGCATTAAAAGTTTTTAATGTAACCCCCTCTAATAAAAAACCAAGAGGAAGGCCCAAAAAGAGATGGAAAGACTGTGTGGATGACGACTTTGCCATCTTAAAAGTAAAGAATTAGAGATCAGTTGCTGGGAAAAATGTAGATTGGGAAAAGCTTCTGGGGAAAACCCACAAAGGACAAAATGCTGACTGAAAGCAATTTTAAGATTAGTTGTAAGCGTATTTAGAGGTTGTTATGTGTCAGAAAGATACGACACATTGTTGTGTCAGCATCTATCTGTTTTCTGAGTGGACCAGTTAGATGAAAACAACCAAGAGGAAAATAATTAAATTTGGTTTAAAAAATTTCACTTTCGTAAAATTTTGAATTACTGATAATGAAAAGTACCATAAATATATGTTTGATAAGCTAAATAATAATGAAAGCAAAAATTTAATGTTAATTTCACTGACATCATGCATAATATTTAGAACAAAATCCTTATTTTTTAATCCTTTTACATATTTCAAACAACCCTTAAAATATCCAAATACTAATATTATGACTGGTTAAGACTTAAACTCTTAGCTAAAATATAATTTAAAAATTATTTCAGAAACATACTTCTAAAGCAAGCTCCTCTATTAGGTTATAAAACAACCAAGATTTTGTCTCTTTAGAAGCCATTGTCTACTCCGAATTCTTTTTTCTCTTTGAATACGTTTATTTCTAATCAATCATGAAGCAACCAGATGTTTTTCCTTTTCATGTCGAAAAATAATAATAATAATTCTAAAAAAAAAAAAAAAAAAAAAAAAAAAAAAAAAAAAAAAAAAAACCCAACCGAAATTGAGGAACAACTATATAGATTTTCATTTTCGGTTAGCATTCGAACCTCTTGAAATAGTATTATTATTATTAATTTTTTTCAATTTATATCTGGTAAAAGAAATTTTTTTCTCAATTATTAATTTACCAAGTAGGAAGAAAGATGCCGCTTCTTTTTTCCAGAAAATCGGTAAATGGAGACAAAAGAAAACTATATGTAAAAGAAAGTATGTGGAGGTGCAATATAAAAAGCTGGCTACAAAAACAAATCTTCAATGCGACATTTGATTTAGTGGTTTCTTACGATTGAGTGGAACAATTATATAAGGGAGATTTGTTCTCTAGATTTACTACGAAAAGCGAAAGGATTGATTAGTTGTCCAGGAAAAATAGTTGAAATTGACGAGAGCTTGTTCGTGCACCGAAGAAAAAACAACTCTGACAGAATAATTCCACAGTGATGAATATTCGGCGGGTTATACTGTGAAAGCTGTTTTCTTGTTCAGCTTTCGAATCGAGAAGCAAGCACTCAAATATCAACGATTGTAGATTTGTTTCTAAATGATTTGAACCTATGGTGTGAAACGTGTGATTAACCTTATACTGTATTTCATATTTTAATTTCATGTCCAGATTTTAACTTTTATCGTATTATCTTCTTTAAAACTGACATTTTAACTATATATGATTTAGTGGAGGAGTCGCCCCACAGAAACCTATTTGCCTTTTTGAAGGTAATTGGTTTTATTAATTTTATTTAAGATTTTATATATGATTTCATAATCTATATAATAATTTTAATTAAAATTTATATATATTTTTGTGTTTTAAACTTTTTATTGTTGAGCTTGGGTTTTATACCTTTAAAATTTAACTTTTGGCGCAGCTTGTCCTTTTTGGACCTTGCGCCACAAAACCCAACCAACCAACCAACCAACGATTGTAGACTATGTAATGGAAGGATCGACAATTTATTCGGATTGTGGACGAGCATATAAAATGGATAAGAAAGAAAAGGCTGGTTACAGCCATTTTACTGTGAATCAATTAATTTTGCTGATCCAATAACGGGTTTTCACACTCAAAATGTAGAAAGATTGTGGGGTTCAATTAAGTGGCGAAACAAACGGCAAGCAGGTACGGCTCGTCACCATCTAATCTTATGTTCCAGAATTCATGTGGCGAAAATCGTATGGAAAAGACGAGCCAATTGATTTCATATTGAAAACAATCACCGAGATATGGAAGCCACAAATTATATTCGAGATTGTAATTTGGTGATAAACTTAGAGATTTCCATCCGAGTAACGTGAAAATTAAGATGCACTGATATCTTCTAATTATTTTGTATTTAAATTTAATTGCTTTAGTTAAAAAGAGAATCAATGCAGCATTAATTATAATTTTTATACAATTTATATTCAATTCTATGAAATTTTAAATACTCTTTATTTTGTAAATTGTAAAGGTAGATTTCCTTAAAAGTAAATTGTACAAAAATGTATTTATTTTGAATTCAAGTCGTGTATATTTCAAGCGAAAAAAATGATTTGAAAATATAAAAAATATACTTTCGAAGGGTTGGTTTCCCAGCAAATACCTGGGTGCAAATAATTTTGGTTGGCGATAAATTTCGCCATTCTTAGAATATCTTATTTTGATACACTAGATATAATAAATCTAACTACTTCCGAAATTCTTATTTCGTTCTGCCTTGGAGGTTTTTTTAAGTTTGTCACCATTGGTATGGGCTCTCGTAGGATTTTATCCTTTCGAAGAACTAGATGATTTTAAGAATGTTTTTAAAAATATAAGTAGCCAGTACCTACAATTCCCCCAAAGTTCATCATAGTTGAATTATCAGAGTTTCTAAAACATTTCTTGAGAAGGAAATTCTAAATGCTCGTTTTATTCCATAAATGTAGGTCGGGACAATACCTGAAGATAACCGACTATCGTGGAGTTGAATACCTGGGAATCCAGAAAATTAGTGACAAACAGATTGAAAATCCTAATCGATCAAAAAGACCATTGAAACGTGATGTGCTCACACATCGAAAAGTACTTAACTTTTAGTATTTTAGCTACATTTTTGTGTTCCACTATTTATTTTCGTATTTTTCTCTGCAAATTATATTTATAAAATACATTGCAAAATTTTTGTGACTTTGCTGTTTTTTTGGTAAACTTTATTATTCTAGTTTCTTAAAACCATGGCATTAATATACAACATTCATCAAAATATTTCACCCATAGAGCCGAGACAAATTGCGTAGAGCTACATGTACTGTATAAGGCCTATCGTGATTTTTCTATATATCAACAGCGCTCCAATTCTAAAAACTATCCCTCTAGAAGTAGCAGATGTGAAAAAAGTTGTTTTGATAATACTCATAAGGAAAGGCCTTCGCTTAGCAGAATTTGCGAGTTCGTTATGTTCTTTTACTCTATTATATACCTGAAATGATTGCGGATTCTTGTCCTGGGACACAGAAGTCTGACTTTTTCATGTCACCATCGGAAAGTTTATACATAAAAATCAACGCAATTGTATTCATATCCCATGCGCTGCTATACTTTCTCCTCTTACAAACGTTGCCTTCAAAAGTTTTTGTGTGTGTGTAACTAAACACTTCTACTTACTGCTATATCCCAAGGATACAACCAAAGTCTGTTTCTCTGCCGAGAGGAGATGGCGGTTATAGCTACAGTAACTACTGATTTTGTCACCATCCATATTTCTTACGAGGCCAATTTCAATAATTTGATCATTGTATAAGATGTTATCGGCCAAACAAATTTTGCTGTGATATCTAATTTTTCTTGTTAATTTTGGATGGCCAGCAGTGTAGAATAATCCCTTATATAAAAAAATCTCCTTTATTTCCTCTTTATACTAAAAAGAAAACATATATTTATTGGAGTTTAAAGTTATGGAAATTTGGTTTTAAAAGTAACAACTGTTATAATCTAGGTTTACCGACGAAACTTACAAAACAAAGTTGTAATCTTATTGAACCTTATTTGAGAACATTTAAATTATTACTTAAATGAATATATTTTACAATAAAATCATTGGTTTGTCGCTCAATGGCGATTTTTTTTTTTTTTTTTTTTTTTTTTGTACATTTCATGGCTAATTAGACCGGAACATACCGTTTAAAGCATTTTCTAAACCACCACAAACATCCAAACCCAACATGGGGTTCGAAAGAGCAAATTATTGAACTGAAAGCAAGAGCGTTAACCATTCGGCTATCAGCACGGCGAAAGCATTGTGCCTAATTAGTTAAATATAATCAGCATTAAAAAGTGTTCAAACACACAGTCTGCATACAAAGTTCAATTATAAAATGCGGGATCACATTTGAAAAATATCTTGTATTTGAGGTTCATGATTTTGATGTGAAGTAAGTCTATTAAGCCTGGGTTGATATACATCTTAAATAGCACAATACTCAAAATTTCATATACCATCAGAAAAATATCAATTTTGGTATGTTTTTACTTTTGTGAAATTTTTATCATTTTAATTAATATAGGAAATTTGTCTATCACAAATTTACATAAGCATTTAAAAAATAATTGGTATTACTTAATTATACCTGATGTTTGGTAACTAATTTTAATAAACATTGAGTAACACAGTAAGCAGTATTTTCAATATCATTTTATTAAATTTAAACTATAGTAACATAGAATATATATATATATATATTTCTCAGAACAAGCTCTGGAAGTACTAAATCGAACTCCTACATTGATCTAATTAAATCACTTTGTTTTAACTGTAAAATTTATAAATCTGGATTAAAATAGAATAAGGCACAACAGTATTTATAAATAGAAGATTCATAAGATTAAGTGTAATATTAATATAAAGAGCTATAATTTAAAAATGTTAATTATCTTATATACAGATATAGAATCACTTTATTAAAAAAATAAATAAAAATATGTGCGTTTTTATAATAACAGCAATTTAAAATTCATTAATTAAATAAAAATCCAAATTTTACATTAAAAACAAATTTATACCATTATTAAATTATTAAAAAAAAAATACAAAGTAAAATAAACGAAAACACTTATTTTTTATTTGCTGTACAAAAAAATCCAAATTATTCTTTAACAGTACATACATTTCTTTCAGATATAAAACCATAGCTCCTTATATAATAATTTTTAAAAGATTAAAATAATTTAAAAAGTTACCATTTCAGGATGAATAATCTTACTTTTTGAAAAGTGTGCCATACATTCAAATTGAAAGACATAGTAAAAGCATATTGTGAAACAATCAATTCATCAATTGTGCTATGACAGCAGACTTAAATTCATACAATATAAATTGAAAAAATACAAGGAAATTTTCAAAATACAAATTCTTATTTACTTATAAACTGTATACATCATAGCATATAATATTTTGAAACACATTAATACTAAATATCATAAATACTTATATGACCAAAACAATCAAGAAATCTTTCAGTTTTTTTACTGGCAAAGATAACAATATTGCAAAATTCTTTCATTGAAGCATATTCATAATATTTGAATTTATAAGTAAAATAAAAATTTTCACAAAAGTTTAAAAAAAAATGCAAGTTATTTCAATCATATAATGAAGACAGTTAATCCAAGCGAAATTAGGTAAAATAAAATTGTATAAACAGAAACAATAGTAATACATTTTATAAAAAGTGTAGTAAAAGAATTGGATACCTTTCTTCCAAAATAATGATGAAAAACATGCTTCATAAAAACTGAATAAAATTCAATTGAAAAAAAAAAAAAAACCTAACATTAAAACAATGGCATTTTTTCCCATACTCTAATATTCTCAAGAAGTTTCACAAGATAAAGTTTTTAAAATTTTCTTCAACTTTAACATAATAAAGTAATTTGAAAATTTTCTGCAATTTCCGATTAATTGAAAAACATTAACAAAATTCTGCTGCTCCGAAAATTATCACTTAAGAGCATCATGTTAGAGAGCATTGTGCATAAAAAAAAATGGCATGTTTAACAATTTTTCACATATTTTTGTGAATAATATTTGATATCACATGAGTAATAATTTTTCCATATAAAAAATGTCATGACTAACAATTTATGAGTAAAAAATTTAAATTTAACAGTTAGATTTTAATTCCATGATTTAATAAATA
>JAPDSC010110746.1:0-19021 GCA_026290005.1 Latrodectus geometricus | reverse complement strand
AAAAAACTACATTTTTTCAAGTGTTTTAAATTTTTTGGGTTTTAAATGAATACAACTTAAGATATATATTTTGCATTCTTTTCTGAAATTCAATAGTTTAATTCTATGAAATTTTAAAAAGATGGATTAAAATAGATTGATCTTTTATAATTTGTATATTTTTTAAAAAAAATATCCAAACTGTATATTGCTTGATAGAAAAAAGCAGTGTCTGTTATAACCACATGAGAATATAATTCAAGTTTTTTTATCACTATCAAGTATTTATTCTGATTCAACTGAATTATTTCTATTAGTTGAATTTTAACTGAATTGATAACACAATATATTTAATGTGATTTAGTTTTTAATTAGTTTAGTTCGTACAATACAACAATGAAGATTAGATTATGATTAACCATATCTAAGTGACATAACAATTTTTGATTGAATCAAGGAAGATCTATATCACTTCCCAGTTTCATTGATCCCTAGTAATCCAATAATAAGCATAGATTTATACATATACAATATGATACAATTGAACTAAGCTGTTGCCAATAAAATGTTGTAAAACTTTGATTGAAAATCTATCATTTACGATTTTAAAGTACTTGTATTGGTAGTTTTGCATTCTGAATTTGCTTTTAAAGAATGCAGTTGCAAACAGTTATTCTTGATTTTGATATTCTAATGGGAGAGAATTTTGTAGTCTATGCAAAAAAAAAAAAAAAATTATTTTTAATTAATGCTATTTTGCTTTAAATAATTTAAAACAAAATGGCTATCTCCTTTTTTTTAAAGATTTTTAAAACGTTGGTAAATTAAAGTAATTTTTTTGTTATTAGTTCAATATTGTAAACCAATGCTGCAACCAGGAATTACAAACCAATTCATTTAAGACCCAAATATGCTTAAATTTTCAGTTTTCTAAAATTGTGAAAAATTCTTTTATTGAAAGTTTTGTAATAATTCAACATCTGCACGTAATCTCATTATTTGGCCCTTGCAAACTATGAAGACTACCTAGATGTGTCACCAAAACTGGTGCCCAGAAAATATAATATGATGACTACCTAAAAAAAGCTAGGCATTAACATAGATTATAGAGGGCATCAAAATAAAGATGTTTTGTTGTAAATATGTAAATATTGTTTATTATGTAAATATTATTTATATTTTATTTTATGTAAATATTTAAATCACATTAATTCCTCCAATAAAAAATTTTTATTTCCAAGGTAGTTATCGTAGTACGTAAGTACCCATTATTTTGTAGCTTGCTTGAAAATATTGAAATTAAAACATTAAGCATGAGAAAATTACATATCTTTTATATCTTTGTTAGATTATTATAGCCTGCTATTAAATAGTAAGATCAAATACTTAAATTCAAAAAATGATGCCTTTCTAAGTATAAATGATATTTTATATATTTAAATGATATAATCAAAGTAAAGCATTCTTTTTTTATTTTTTTACATGTTTGAATAAGACCACAGCTTTTCATGTGCAATGATTTTCACACTAAATAAATTAAGTAATATTATGTACTTTGATTAATAATCCTGATTATTGATGTAAGATTAAAATATAATATAAATTCAACAGTTAAAATAAAAAAAAGTTCAACAGTTAAATAATAAAATATTTCATCTAAAGATAGCTTTTTTCACGCTATTTGGTTTTCTTTAAAAATATGATTATGAATGTTAAAACTTTTTATAATTTAGTAATTTGTAATGATAAAAAATTCATTATATGGTAAGTAAATCAGATATTTTATTTATCTTGGTTTTACAAATTTCTTTAATGTAACAATTTTTTTTCAATTTCTGAAATATAATTTTTAAATTTAATTTTTCCATATATGTATGACTTATATTATTCTTTAAAAGTGTAATATTCTTTTATCTAGTTGGAAATGAAGTAAAGAAATATATATTATTAGAATGAGTAAAAATTATTGTTTATTAGTTATTTTTTTTTTTAAACTGAATTCAAAATTTTGTTTTAATTGTTTTTTTATGTATTTTATTTTCATAGAATCCAGATATGGATCTAAAACGCCTAATCAACATTATTCATCCAATTATGCATGTAAAGACATACCAGTTTTTTATTCACCGGTAAGTTTTAATGTTTATGAGATTATTAAGAACTCTATACCCAGTGTTTTTATATTCATATTGTTCTACTTCACATTAGTAACTGAAATAGTGGCTAATGGGAATCTTAACAAAACCAAAGTTTTAATTGTATCTTCTACCTATATTTCTTTTATGCAGAAATTATGTTTAAAGTATTTGTTAATTATTGTGTTTTAAATTCAGATTAGAATATCTTCGTAAAAATGGTGTTGCAGCAATCATGGATTACATGGCTACAATGGATTCTTTATTGGTTGAACCTGCTCCTTTAGTGCCAGTAATACATAAAAGCAGCATATTAGGTACTTTGTTTTAATTTTCTTAATATGAATTTTTAGCACTTATGCATTATCCCAGCAATCTTTTTTACCCAAAAATGTGTCACCAAATATTGCACATTTTAATAATTTTTTTTTAATATGAGGTAAAAAATAAAACAGTTTTTGTATATCTGCATTGAAACAAATGGATAAAACTTTACCTTTAATTCATATTCCAATTTTTATAATCATAATTTTAAAACTTGCATGCTCAAAAAATAAAAGATTAAATATTAGCTTAAATATTCTAAAAAAATATAAGACACAAGTTGCTCAGTCACTAAACTGCAACATTTAGCTCTAAATTGCAACATTTGAAAACTGCATTTACATTGTGAAAATTAAATGCTAAAACATTTCAGCATTTACATTTCACATTTAAAAATGTGGAAATAGTTGATAAAATAATACTCAAATACTGAATTTCGATTATATGTTTAACAAATTGTTTCTAATTATTATAGTCTTCTATAAAATAGTCCACTTTGTGTCATAGAAAATAAATCAATTTCAAAATTAAGAAAGATCAAAAATATGTCAATTTCTCCTAAACATGATTCTTTTATAACGACTATCATTATTTTTTGCATCTGAATAAGAGATGACTGTTTTTGTAATAAGAATATTTTCTTTACTTTTTTGATGTTGCATTCTATTTATTTCTTTTCTTTTTACTGTTAATTTATTGTAGTAATAATCTTTTTGTTTATTATTTATGAAGATTTTTATTTTGTATATAATGATCACACAGATACACACATAGTAATTTAGATATTTTGATAACTAAACTTATTCCTTTTACTTCTTATTCAAGCATATCAAATTTTTGTGTATGGTCTGAAGCTGATCAGTAGTCTAATGATTTCATCAGTTTATGATAATGATTAAACATATAAGTTCACAGTAACCTTACTTTAATCCTTATACTTGATGATATATTGTATTAAATAGATTATTTGTTATTTATCTATTTAATACAATTTTGTAAGGATCATATCTATATCCTGGTTGTTATTTATTTTCACAACTTTCTTCCATGTACAATTGACAGATATTATTTAAATAAATTTAATTTTTTGTTTTTTAAACTAAATAACATTGTTCATTAAGTTTTACAAAATCAAATGACTCATGTGACTGTTATGTTAATATTTCATGATTTGATTGAATAACAGTTATAGGATAACATTTTTTAATATTCCTGAATTTAAAATAAATTTTGAAATTATTTCTGTATTTAATCTTAAACTAGATTATGAAAAGCTGAAAATTTTATTTCCAACATGAAAAGTTTAATCTCTATCAGTAGCTTATATTCTAAATATAAATATTGTTAAAATATAAGTATATTATTATATATAAATTTCTTTCTTGACAGTTAGTCTGATAATGAATCTGAAAATGTATTTATGATTCAAAAAAGAATTTTATATAATTAAAAAATTTGATGTAAAACTTAAATGAAATTAATATGTGACTTTTTTATTGTTTTATTTTCATAGGATTATTTATTCGCCATATGTTTTTGGCATTTGATAAATTATCCTTTAGTCTAGTGACAAAACTTTGCCACAAATTTCATTTGTACTTCGATGCTGCTTTTTCACATGGTTTAGAGGATATACCTGATTTTGAAAGTAGTGATTGCCCCCCAGAAGACAAATTGGATGACAGGTATGTTTCCTATTTCTTATCTTGGTATTTTATAGTATTTTATAACTAAAATAACAGAACTATTTTTTTTAAGTTATTATGAATGCCAAGTATTTGCATCTCAAAAACAAGCAGAATTCTTCATTGCTCAACAGGTGAAAAATATTTTTGCCAAAAATTAAAATTTATGCATGTTCAGTGATAAATGATTTATTAAATTGAATTGTATAATTTTTCTAGGCTGCTTTGTTACAAATCAATGAAAGTGCTGCATTATCTCCATTTGAGTTACAACAAAAAATTAAAGAACTACTGAAGGGAAATCCTGAATTATATGAAGCTGTGAGTTTTATTATAAATGAAATATCTTATGTAAATTTTATTTAAAAAACATGGTATTTTCTTCACTTTGATTAATCTTCTCGTAGTAATTATTGTGTTGGTAATTTTATAAATTAATCATTTTTGCTAAATTAAAAACTGTCGGACATGTTATTCAATCTAATTTGACCTTATTCAAAATTGTTTTTATTGAACTGACTTTTTGAAAATGAGCTTTTTCCTCTATATCAAAGTTATATTTTGATAGAATTTATATTTTAAGTGGGATTGTCAAAATGTGTTATCATAAGAGAAAATATTAATTAAAATTGCTTATATATATAAAAAAATTATAATTTTATAAAAAAGAAATTAATATTCTTTTTATTGTATTTTGGTAGTTTTTGGTCCACACATTCTAACAGAACTCTTTTCAAACTAAATAATATTTTATCATTTTCAAAAAGTCAATACTTTAAAAATAGCTTAAAATGTCATTGGAGGAATAAATGACAGTGAGATAACTTATAATTTTTTTTATTATATGTTGCATTTAAAATTTTAAGAAATCCAATGCAGTTTACCAAATATTTATACAACTTATGCAGTTTTTTCATCGGGGAAAAATTTGCCAATTTCTAGTATCACTATTATTTATAATTCTAAGTGAAAGGATTTCAGTGAATTCTTTATTGTTTTTAATTTCTAAGTGACAATGTTGATGGAAATAACTCTATTTTGCTCTTGTATATATACATGCTAATTTACTTACTTTAAGGATGAACTATGTATTTAATTAAAAAAGCATTTATATTAGTTTGAAACATTAATATGCATGTTTTTTTAACGATTACTTTATTGAAAGGTTTCAAATTAAGATAACAAACATAGTTTACCTGCTTGATAGCTGGTAAAATCTTTCTCTTATCTCCTCTTTTGTTTTGAATAATTAATATTGAAATCTGAATAATTGAAATTAATAAATGAAAGCAAAATAAAGTGAAATTAAAAAAATAATAATAATAAATGAAAGCAAAATAAAAGCATAATAAAATTTTTTCATTATGCTTTTATTAATATTTAGGGATTTTTAATTATGGTTATATTATATTAACTTGAGGTTTGATTCTTAATCTGGCCAAGGATATTCAAAGTGATTTGGAATCATTCCTGGTTGAATTAATCGATCATACAAAAAAGTACTTAGAGCTACAAAAATCATCTTTGGGAATATATTTAAATAACTTACAGTATGATCCAAGTCTCTGAAATTGAATCTAGTTTAAAAGCTTTCTCTTAAAATGAATTTTTAAATTTTTTTTAAAATTTATTTATTAAATTAGCTAAAAGTTTTTTTTTAAGATTAATTTTTTAGTCCTTAAGCTCTAAAAAAGAATAAATCTTAATCCCTACTCATAATATATAATTTTGTTGAAATAAAATATGTAATATTACTTTTTATATAAAGAAATATTGTTGAAATAAATATTTGTAGATAAAAATCACACTTTTATGTTGTTTTTTTCTTAATGAGAATTGTTAGAGCTATTAATCTTTAAATATGTAAGGAATATATCTTTCATTATAGCTAAAATATGACAGTTCTTTAAATTCTTATGAAGGATTTTTTTCCAGCTATTTATATATTATTCAGTTAGAGCATATGAAAAATATTTTATACCTTTTCATATGCAGCAATTTTTTTTTTATATTTTCAATATATATGAATAAAATTAAGTAATAATTAAAAATTAAAATATTGTCTCTTATCTGATGAGTAAAAAGGAATAATTTTTATGAATTTACTTGTATTTTTGTTTCAGTGAAGTACAAATTGGCTGTCATCTTTAATTCATTTTGGAAACACTTTACTAAATAAATTATTCCTTGGTGCAATATAAATATTTATCGTTCTGATGTAGCCAAAAAAATTATGCCAGATAATATGCCAAATCAGTTCTATAAAGTATTATAAATATATTATAATTGAAAAGATTTAATAAATATTTTTAGGACTCAATGTGTCATTATATAATATATTCTATTGCTTTAAGAGAAATTAAATCCTTAAATATATGAGAATTCCTATACTCTGTTCTACTTTGTGTTTAAAAATATATGTGTTACAAAAACTGCTGATCCATTTACAAAAATATACTGTACATATAGTGAGTATGCTATATTCTAATGCACATCAATGCCATAATTATAAAAACAGAAAATATTTGTTTTGAAAATCATACATAAAATAATGATGATAATGGCCTGAAAAATAAAAAGTAATCTAATAAGTGTAAGCTTAAGATGTAGTCAAATAATTATCAACTGTGATAAATCAATAATAACAGTGCTTTCTATATAATTTCTTTCAATTTTGTGTAAAACTTATATTACTGGTACATATTATGGAAATAACATTGTTCTGAAATGATTTTTAATCTGTAAAACTACACTAAATATTAACAGTTCTTTAAAAACTTATGTTTCATTAATTGTTTCTCTAAAAATTTTTAATTAAAATTGGAATTTTGATTTCTGTGCATGAAAAGATGAAAAACTTTCATTATACATAAAAAGTGCTTAAGCAATTATAATCTCTTTAATGTGCTTTACTGTAGCTGAAGAAAAAATGTCTTACAGCTACATATCTAGCTATTAACTAATACTATTGTATGATTATTTTAAATTAATTATTATTTTTTTTGTAGTGTTATTTAAGCTATTTGAATTCATTGCGAGTGAAAGAATATTGTGGTGCTCGAGAAAATCTTTTCCATCATTTTGATCGTAATACAGCAGTTCCTCAAGAGTGCAAAGCTTCAACTGCTTCTGAAGACTTAAACAGAAGTTCCCGTTATGCTGCTTTAAATCTTGCAATCCTACATGCATTATTTGGACATAAGTAATATTTATATTTCCTTTTTTAGGATGCTTAATACATATATATTATATGAATAAGTTGATGCATTACATTAACTTTTTTGTAAGGCAAGTTAAGTGTTCATCCTTACATATAAATTAATATTTGTAGAAATGAATTTAAAAAATTACATATTTTATTTAAATTTGAGTAAATGTAATGCTCTCCAGTTTCCAAATATTAGAAGTGCAAAAAAAAATTTTGAGCATAAACCATTAGCATAATATAGAACAATGTATAAGTAAATAGCAATAATTTATTTATAAAAATATGAAAATCAAAATTTAATGTGTTATTTGTTAAAAAAACCTGATTTAAGCAAATTTAAATTTCAAGCTTTTTTTTTTTTAAAAAAAAAGAATATGTGTATAATATGCATATTGTTCATCACTACGATAATTTTGCTATAATTATAGTGGCAAAGTTATTATAATTTTCAATGTTTATACTTTCTGCTAACATAACATATCTTGATAACAGCTTTTATTTTTAATTTCATTTTATTTAAATTAAGTGTATTATATAAATGTTTATTACATTTTAATAAAGTAATTTCTTCCCAGTGCATTTGACTTTTTAGTTGCATCTTTTTGGGCTTGAGATTGATTAATAGTAAAATATCAAAATACTTAAATTAAACATTAATTGACTATGAGATAAGGATAAAAAATATAAATTTTATTTTTTTATTTATGGTATTTATTATGCATTGTGTTGTTACATATATTTTTGTTATGTTATATTATGTATTGATTATTAATAAAATAAAATTGTACCTGCTAAAATGATTGAACTGTTTTTAATAGAAAAAGTTATTACATTTAATTATATATTTTAATGTTTTTAAGTAAATTGAGTTTTTTTGGACATTTAATCTGCTGCTGCAATCAAAAAACCTTTAATTAGTAAATTGCTAGTAAATGATTTCCTATGCATTGTTATGTAATGAGTCATATTGAAATTGATTTGAGATACTTTTTATTTAAAATATCTTTTTAAGCTAAAATTAATGAGATTTCACAATAGAATTTAAATATTTATATTTTACTGTTTGTAGGTCACCCATAAGTTTATAATTCTATGAATATTTATTTCAAAGACATTTATTATATTCTTTGATAATTTGAAATTTTTTCTCTTTATTAATAGACATAGTCAAAAAGTATTGATGTTATCATTACCTTTTAAATGTGTTACTTTTACTATCTTTAGTTTCTTTTTTATATCTATGCTATTTCACAACAATAACAACCTTATATCAAATTAACACATTTATCGCTCTAAACTCAAAATTTGTTGCTGTTTGAATTGTCATTATCTCAGTTTTACCCATGCTTTTAGAAATTAAAAAACAGCCAAAAACTATGAAATCTTTCAAATAAGGTATTACAGAATTGCAATTAATTGTCGTTACTACTTGCCTAATGGAAATCAAAATTGCAATCAGAATATTGCTAGTTCAATTTATAGCAAGGAGATCCACTCTCATGCTCTGTGCCATTGGTGCTATACTTGGAAACAAGTTTTGAAACAAAATTTTGTGCTTCAATTCGAAACTACAGTATTTTAATATGTGTTACCAAAAGCATAATTTTGATCTTTTCTTAAAAGAGATAAGAATCAGTGCTTTTAAAGCTGAGTTGCCAGTCAAATAGTTAGTGCTCTGGCTTTTTTTTTTACAGTTCATGAGTTTGAATCCCATTTTGGGCTTGGATGTTCGAGTGGTTTGGAATCCACTTTAAGTAGTAGGTCCTAGTCTAATTAGCCCTCATGTGCAAAAAAATGACTGTTGAGCGACAAACAAACAAAACCAGTGTTGTCAAAAATATATTTTTGAATATTTTTCAAATTGTGAACAAAAAGTGATTTTTCAGAAATTGGTTAGGAAGTGATTCTCTTTTTTTTTTTCCTCTGCTGTTAAGTCTTGACCTTTATAATTTTGTAAAGAAATTAATATGGTTCTTAGATCTCTGTTGTATACCAATCATTTTATTTGTTATCGTCTAAAATATTTATCAGTAACAAGCTTTGTTTGTTTTGCTGTATAATAAATACATAATATAATATGTTACTAAGCATAATAATTACTGCATACTATAATTTTACAAATTCCTTGAGTTGAGACTAAAATTTAAGGGATTTTTTTTCATTAATTAATTGTATTTTTATTCTATATGGAAAGTTTTTATCTAAAGGCATATTAAAATAGAAAAGATATTTAATATTCTTGGAGTTGTCTTCTTTCTGAAGTTTTCTAATTTAAATAAAATTATGAATTTAAGTTTTTTATTAAAAGTCGGACAGATTTGAATTGAACTATAGATGATGGAATTGATAAATTTCATTAGCATTTCAAAATAACATTTGTTGAAAATAATTCTTTTATTAACTCTAAAATAAAAAAATGGGTATTCAAATGAGAATTTTTTTTTACCTTATGATTATAATTTAAAAATGCTATCTATTCACAAGTTAAGTTAATTGTGTTTACTATTATAATGTTAAAAAATGTTTCAACAAAACAATTTAATAATTATACAAGTAGTATTATAAGTATCTAAATAAATATGTAGCAATATTCTCAATATTTTTTTTTATCGAAAATTATGGTATGTTTATACTATTCAATGTTGTAAAATAGTTTTATGGAAATCATTGATTTATCATATTAATGAAAGTTGACACGTTGAATACAATCTTGTATTTATTCACTTTTTAACAAAATATCTAAGTTCACATGAAATTTATGAATAGAATATTTACTTTGTTAATGATTTTTGCTTTTAGAGAAGAAGCCCTTGCTGCTTTAAATGAAGCTATTATGGTTGCCCAAGAAGTTAATGATAATGTCTGTTTACAGTATTCTCTGGTAAGAAAGGAAAATTTTCCATTTTACTTTCACTGAATTATTAATTACACTTAAACTGAATTATGAATTATTCATCTGTATCTCATTAAATTAGCTATTTATTCAATTAGAATAAATTTTATTTCTTCCAATTCTTTTATTTGAAATGATTAAAGATATTACACTATTTCATGATAAATATCAGTAAATCAGTTAAAATTATGTTGCTGAAATCACTTTAAGTAAACAGATTAAAAAGAAATTGTTTTTAATAATTATAAATTTTTTTTCAATGTATAATGTATTTATAGATGTATATTAAAAATATTTACATTTCAATTTAAATTGATTTTCAGTTAGTCATATTATTTATTAATTGAATATAACTCAATATTTATTTTAAAAGGCATGGCTGTATAGATTAACTACGGACAATAAAGAAGTTTTAATTGAGAGATCAATTGCTAAATCTACAGAACTTGGTCTCTGGGTAAGCTTTTATATTTTATTCAAAAAAAGCATAAATGCATAAAAATAAATTCTTGTGCTATGTATGAAAGGCTTGGAAATTTTCTCTAAATATGTATCTAAATTTAGGTGTGTAACAGTTTTGAGTAGTAAAATTTGTTCATGAGTGTATTGTTTTTTTCTCTCCCTTTTTTTTATTTTATTTATATATTTATCATAAAGTAGAAAATATGGAATATTTATGAGTATAATTTTAATTACATTTATAATTGAGCTTAAAATGTTTAAATAATTTATATTTTAATAATACTTTTTTTAAATTAATTGTATTTGCATATTGTTAAATATTTTTCTGAGTAATATTTTTAAAAATTAATAAAAATTTTTTAATTTAGCTTTTGATGTATTGTTTGCTGAGGAGAAAATAAACATCCTAGAATCTTCCTTGATGTTAAAAAATTAATATTTTAAATTAAAATTACTTCCATGCTCCATTTTCTTACATTTTAATCAATTTGCGAGAAAGAATTCTGTAAGCTTAATATCTTATAGTATATAGTATTTTATTAAAACTGATGGCTGAAAAAAATATTTGTATCTGTAAAGTGTATAATTTGATTGCTCACTATTTTGTAATAATTGGAAAAATGGTTTCCATTTTAAATTTTTTCTTAAATGAATAAGGATGAACATGAAAAAAAATTTTTTTCCACATTGTAAAATATAAATATTTTGCTTGTCTCACTGGATTCAGTGTAGAATGAAAAATAGATAACTTTTTACAGTATTTGAATGACAACCATTTTCATAACAAATGAATTAAATACATGATTTATTTGAATACTTTTTTTTTTTGTCTTTTGACCTTGATCAATTGAAACAAGTCTTATTAAATGTTTTCCTTTTAATATGAAACAATTAATATTGAATATAATATGATATTTTTTAAAAAATTCAAAATTATATTTGTTTGATTTAACATTTAATTTCATTTAGTTAAAAAAATAACTTGAATTTGTTGTCAACCAAAATAAAATACCATTATTCTTCAAAAATTGATTTCTGCTGTATAACTTATTTATAAATTACTCAATTTGTTTTGACTCAATTGAGTCAATATTTTCTTATATTTCTTTTGCATAGAGTAAAAAGTTTTATTATAAAAATTGATGAGTATGCATCATGTTAATATTTAAATAACAAAACAAAATAAATAACTTTGCTCACTATTTTATTCAAAAACAAATCTTTTTATATTTAGTTTAAAAAAATTTTTAGTGTCTGATGAAAAATGTAAATCTTTTATTTTACATCAATTTTTTTTCTGAAATTTTAAAACAGTATATCAAATAGCAAAATTATAGTTTCCATTAGATTTACTGATAATAATTTTTGCAAAGATTTATTCTTCTATAATTTTAATTTAAATAATGATGTATAACATTTTGATGTATAATATAATAATATAGTTTAAGTATAAAATTATTTAAATCAAATATAAAATGTATTGATTCTTTTTGTAGTGCTTAGCTTCTCTTGGAATTCAGTCTTTAACAAAATTAAAATCTTTGACTACAGCTTCACCATCTAGGTAATAGTTAATATTTTGAAAGAATTTAATTATTTTCATGTGCTTTAAATTTTAAAATATTGATTTAAATTGTTTGTTTTTAGCGTTTTTGATTTACTTACAAAAAGCGATGTTCAAAATTGTCAGCATTCCATGGCTGATATTTTAGGTCCTGCATATGCTTTAAGAGCTGGTTTGTGGTCTTACTATGGTCATAGGTAAAATTTTATATTTGTCACCTTAATTTTTTTTTTGTAAAGTTATACTAAAATATAACGAATTAAAATATTCTACTTAATAAATCTGTATCTCAATTTGCTTATTTTAGAACATTTAATTCATTAACACTTTTATAGTATGATGACACAGTTGTCTAGTCAATTGCTGTTGTTTTTAAATACATCTGACCCAGTACGAGGTGGCACATACCACATTGGGGAAGGAACCTGTTTAGCTCTTAGAAATCTTGCTATGAGTTATGCTGCTGAAGTAAGTATCTTTGCACTTTACACAATAATTGAATTGTTTATATATGTACTCAAAAATATAAACATACTGTAAAAATTTTCAGAATAAAAAAATTTTATTGAATTGCTTTGAAAATATTAGCTAAGAAAATACTTTCATGAGGCACATATTTATGAATCATAGAAAGTCAATATATTAAGTATCTCATTTGGTTTTATCATGGGGTTTCTTTAAAGGTTTTCATAAAATCTTAATAAAATGTTTTAGAAATATGTTTTCAAGGTTAAATATATAATTTTTTTTCCTTTAAAATTCTTGTATTTGTATAATGTTTAAATAAAAGAAATATAAATATCAGTACTATTAATTAAATTACTTTGAAAATTCTAAATCTTCTAATTAAGTATTTTATTCTGATGCAAGTATTCTAATATTTACTTTTACTATATATACTGTAGAAACATACATTAATATTTATCAATTAATAGTTGGAATAAATATAATTATGTTAATCTATTATTATTAATAAAAATAATGATTATTATTTGCTTAAAATTTATTTTGTTGCACATAATTATTTTGTAAGAAAAAAAAAACTAATTAATTCAAAGAAGCAATTGAAATTAGGAAATTTAAATACAATCTATTGAAATGATAAGCATAAAATTGAATGAAATAAAAAAGTAAACATTGTAATTCAAGGGTTTGTTTATATAGTAAGGAAAACGCTAATTTATTATTTTTCATAATTTATAGTAAGAATCTTAAAGAGTAGTAAATATCTCTATTTCCACATCAACAAATGAAAATAAAATAATAGCAAAAAATAAGATATCATAATAATTGTCTTTCAAATTTCATTATATCATGCAAGTATTGTCAAAATTTATGGTAAAGAATAAAATGTGTTGAGAAAATTATAAACATGTAAGGTTTATGTAAATGTTATATTTTCTCTTCATTTAATTTTTGAACTCTATTTTATGTACTTTGAAATTAAGCTTCAATTTTGTGCTTGTAATTCTGTACACATTGCTTTTATGGTATGACTGTCCCTGAGTATATTTATGAATAAAAAGTTGTTTAAATTCTTTTAATAAAAGCTTTTGCTTAATTTTGTTATTTTAGGATATTACAATTTTGTATATCATAAAATAATTTCCTATGTATGTTCCTAAAATAATGTATAACCTTTATAGAATCATACCCAACTTTCTTATATTTTCAAATTTTTCTGCTTGTATAATACTCAAAAAGTTAAAAATCATTAAACTAATTCATTTTTTAAATTTATTCTTGAGTTCAATGCTCAAAAAAATGCTATTAAAATTTTAGTGGAGTAAATTATAAATTAAAAAAGGAATACCTTGAAAAAAATAAAATAAAATAAAGAGGAAATGTTATTTATCTGGACAAATATTCATTCAACTTAAGTTAACAACAGTAAGATGGAAAATTAAGTCAAGAAATAATGGTATAAGGCAACAACTATTACTTTTGTGATAGATTTCTTTTTTATTTTTTTAAATAATTAAGTAAATATTAGTTATATTAACTAATGCACATTTCATTATATTATCACTTATGATTAACTGGTTAATTTTAATTAAAATCATTATCAGGTTTTTTATTATCAGGAAATTAGTTATTACCTCATTATCAGGAAATTAGTTCTCTAGTAAAAAGTCTCTTTTTTGATATGTTATTAGCCCTTCATTTTGTCTTCAAAATTTCTATGCATCTATTCATTGAAATAAATATACACAAACATTGGTGTGCAAAACTTAAGCAATAGTGTAAATTTTTAGTAGATAGCCATGTAATTATAGAAAAGGTAATCTTGCTATAAGAAACTACAATTCTGTAGAAAGGTCATAAGTATGCAAATGTCAAGAACAAATAATCACAGGTGATTTAAATGCGCAAAATGCATGCGGTTGTCATGCACAGATCTAGACTACAATAAAAAAAAAAGATGGAGATGCAATTAATTTTTCTGCTGGTGCAAAGGAATTCTTTCATGAAATATGGCTATAAGAAATCACTTAGGCAGCTTCATATATGGAAGAATGATTAGAAAGTTGGATGAGAAATGTAGTGTGACCAGTGTATCTGAAGAGTTTGAAATCAACAAAAGTAACATTTTCATGCTTAAAAAGGCTTCCAAACTTTTGATGCATGCACTGATTTTGGGCTCTTTTCATCTGCTGATGAAAAGAGCCTGAAACCGGTCAAGAAGTACCATTGCTCACCAACTGTATACAACAATGGGACAACAAGAAGTCTTGCTATATACTTTTACTCAGATATCTTTACAAAGGTGGTTTGTTTGCCTGCTTATCTTAAACACTGCAACCCTTTGAAAATTGTCCATTGTCACTACTATTTAGAGTGGTGCAAGGATAATCTCATAAATGGAGTTAGGATACTGGATATCTCATAAATGGAGTTGTGTCCCCTTTACAGACAAAAGTCATTTTGGTGCTACTAGTGATTCTCAATGGTTTATGTGATAAAATGTTTTAACTCAGTGAGAGGTTCCAGTAACATCAGGGAAAGAGACAGTTACAGTAATCCTGAAGTTCTCATCTGGGAAGACATTATGCTGAATGAGCAAACTAAGCTCCACTTTTCCCATTGAGGCTCTTTAACTGGAGATTGCTATTGTAAGGAGATTAGCTTTCCCATTGTGTTCTCAGGTGCTATTGGAGCAAACTTCATTTTTTGGATGAAAATGCATGGTTATATCAGGTTGCTGTTTTCCTACTACTGAAAAGGTAAGATATCTTTTGAATTTATTGGCCTGCACATCCTTCTGATTTAAATCCCATAGAACATATCTGATATGGTTATTTCCTCAAGGGAATTCCTAACAAATAAAACAGATTCTTATTGAGTAAATGACATTCTTACCTTAAGAATTGTTAGACAATCTGTTGCTGAGTATGGAAAGATGGTGCAAAGCAGCCATTATACTAAGGGGAAGGCATATTCCATATTAAGGAACACTTGCTTTCTCTTCTTCCTCTTGGACAGACTATAATATGTAGCAATACTATGATTTTTAATAAAGCCTCTTTTGTTTGATTCTATTATATACACTTTGTGTTCTGTTTTGCACACCTATGTATTTGTCATTGTTTAAGAATAAAATAATGTCTCATTTCTACATTTCTTGTCTCTCAGACGATTTCTTGTGGAGTTATGGCCAAAAAGCTCCTGTTGTGTTTGAAAATATGTTCTTTCATAGTAATGTTATAATTACATTTTCATGTCATAAAAATATAAATATATTTTAGTAATTCATTGATTTAAAAAATCATTCAAACAGGTAAATTACTTTATTGTTCCTGTAGGCATACTTTGGATTATTTAATATGTTTTAACTTTGTAACATTTAAATATTCTTAATTGTTACATTAGTTATTAATTTTTTAAGCAAATTTAACTATATTTTGTGCATAAATATACATATAAATACATCTCAGAATAATATTTATTTTGAAAAAATTTCATGTGATTTTCATTTAAGGCTAAAAATTAATTCCTAATACTTTAAGCATGTTAAAAGAATAATTCTTCCCACAGAATTCAAACTGACAATTAAATGGTGAGGTCTATGACCTTCAGTGAACAATTTGTGAATTTAATTATTTCCTCCATTAGGCACAAGTAAAGGTAACTGTAGAATTGAAAACAAATCAATTCAAATTTTGCTGTCTCAATAGATAACAATCAAAAATCTAACACACAATATTAGCTGTCACTGTCAATAAAATTATTCTTTCTTTATGGATTAAATAAAGAAAAAGTACTGGATCAACTTATTTTGTGAAATATATTTAATACTGAAAATTATTTCTATTTCATATATTTTAAATATTTAAATTTGTCTAAAGTTTAGGATTCCATTTTTACTTATTAGCTTTATAAAGTTTCTATTATCAGGGGTGTGACTTTACTGTCCTGGGAATGAATTTCCATCCCTTGAAAATGTTTGAGATTTTGATTTTAATTTAGAAATTATTGTTTTAAAAAATTTTTCTATTGAGTCTAAAATTTTCTTTCAGTTAGTATATAAAATCCATTTAAAATGTTCATTCAAGATTAATTTCATCTGAAATTTAACTATCTTTAAATTGAGGTTTATCAGCCTCATCATACAATCTAGGTATTTCTGTGATGAAATTAGTTGTAACATCACTCTTAGAAGTCTGAAAACTTCTTGTATGCAATCAAAGTACTAAGCACAAAGCAATTAACACTGTATTTTTGATTAAGAATTCTTTAATTTTTACTCTAATTCTAAAATCATTGAGCTCACATGGAAGTTTCTTTCAAAATCAAAAGGGAAAAACTTGTGCATTATTCATGGTATGGCTAGGAGCAAAAGGGAGTTTTTTGTGAGCTTATTGAAAAATATTTTTTTCATTGAAAATTGATGAAAATATATATTAAATTGACATAAAATGATAAATAATAAAATTTTTGATTCTGATATCATATCATCATATATGAAAATAAATTAATTTATGCACATTTAGGTTCTAAATGTGCCTGCTGTGAAAAATATATAGGCTTAAATAAAATAAATGAAAATTTACTTAATTATTTTTAATGTATTAAACTATTTATTTGATGTTTATGCAATTATTCTTAGATTGTAAAACAATGTTGAAAAACTTCTCTGAATAGTAGATAGGTATTTTGCTTATTTCAATAGTAGATAGATATTTAGAAATAGATGAAAACATGGTTTATAAATTGCATAGTTCTTCAAAGCTTTGCTTTTAGATTTTTAATGAAATAATTTTAATTTTATTTGTTTGTTCAACTGCAGACAAACTGTATTTCATTCAAGCAAACTTAATTTGTTGAATCTATTGAAAATAGATTTTTACAGATGCTGCTGCATGTGAAAGATGTTCCAAATTAAATCATGCTTGACTTTTTTATCACAGGAAGAAGAATTAAGAATGAGATATATAATATTTGTTAAAAATTTTTGAGGTCTGGACAGAAAAATAAATCTTTTCAATCAATTGAAGAAAAATAGCTTTTTAATATTTTTTCAATAAGCAAATAACGTTCTTTTAAATTTGTATATAAGTATTTTATTACATTTCAATAAATTAGCAAAATTTCTTGAAAGCAAAAATCCTATTCTTATGGAGTGCATGTTGTGCAAAATTTTAAGCTTTCGCCAATGAATAAAACCCAAGCAGTGCATTAATTTCCTCTCATTACTTTATTATTTATTTAATTTAAAGAATCTCTTTTTTTAAAGATTCAGTAAGCAGTATGTATGTAAATTTACTCATATTAATATTTCCTCTTATAAATTGTTATGGATTGCTAGAAAAAGATTAGATTTATGGATACAATTACTATTTAAATATTTCCAAACATCTTATCAAGAAATGGCTGCAGCTGCAAGTTGAAGGGTAATTTACCTTAACTCAATAAATGTTTGATTTATTTTTCACATTAGATTCAAACTGCAGAAACGAATATAAAAGCTTATGAACTATTATTAGTCTAGCAATCTTCTGTCATCTCTGAAGAATCAAGTTATCTATTTGAAAAATAATTAAAAGTTAAGTAGCACATGAATGAGATAAATGAAATATATAACGCTAAATTATACTTTTGGAATAAAACAATCAGAGTTAATTTAAATTGGTTTTCTCATATCTTTAAAGTTATCTCCAAAGTGGCATTGCAAAATGTTGTTTTTAACTAATTAATGAAAACTGTTATGACTGCATTTTCAAGATCTTAGGTTTTCTTTTATTTAATATTGTGGATGTTATTTATATAACAATTACAGAACCATATTAAAAGAATAAAATTATGAAAGAGTCTACTAACACAATCCAGTGTTATTTGCAATGTGAAAACTTGAAAAACACTAATATAATTAAATCAAAAAATACTGAGCTTATCTAGAAGAGAAAACTAATCAGAATTTTATTGCACCTAAAGGAAGAAAGTTGTTTTCCTCAATCAAATAGTTTTGTAACATCACAATCTTTAATTCCAGATCTTAAATTATCTGTGGACATAGAGGTAAAAAAGTCATCAAATTTTGAGCTTGATGTTAAAATATATAGTTGTTTAAAAGAAACTAATTTGTTTCAATGAAAAATTGCAATATTTTTTAAAGAATACTACTTCAAAATACAAATTATTTATATAAAACTGCATAAGACAATCAATAAATATTTTAATTTTAAATTTTCCATTCTGGCAATTCTTTTAAGTGGCATCCCTGTATTATATGAAGTACAAAATTTGAAATTATGATAAAATGTATTAAAATTC